>VZTJ01000487.1:4052256-4089482 GCA_013397795.1 Orthonyx spaldingii | reverse complement strand
TCTCTTCTCTTCTCTTCTCTTCTCTCTAATTACCAATCACTTCCCATGATGAAGCTCAGATTACAATGGCTTATACCCTTGCCAAAATTTGGTTGTTGAGACGGACCTTTCCATGTTGATTCCCTGCCTCTGTGCACAATTTCATACAAAAAGATTCAGTCACTTATGAGAATGAGTCTAAGAAAACAATAGTGTTCTAGTCAAACTCTAGCACCAGATAAAACCCAACAACTGGGAGCACAAACTTAATAGAAGGTGAGCAACGGCCATTGCTTCAAAGTACCATGTAAATTATTCTGAAAGTGTATAGCTCCTAAATGTGAAAGACCAGGTACTCAGAAGTCACTAACACTTTCAGGTGTTAATGCCTATGTCTTAGCTGAGAAACAGAAAACCAACATACCAGCCTTTATCACAAGAATGAAGTAAAACTAAATGAAAAAAGTTTCCAAAACACTTGGATGTTTTTTGTGAAAAGAAATGGACCATTCTCCCTGTAATGCAAGGTAAGAGGAGTGTACAGTATACAAAGTACAAGACAGTCACTGAGCAGGGAAATCAAATTATTGACAAAGCCCTATTTCTTTAGGGTGCTGAATGTGTCAGGATTTTCTGAAAGAGAAAAAAAGACAGTGTTAAACCAATTAAAGAGTGTATCCACATGCACAAGAGAGTTGAATCAAGATTCCACTACCAATATTATTTCTCATTGCTTTGCATCTTCAAGTTATTCTCTTAACCATATTTACTGGTATGCAATTTAAACAGAACAAGCTGAAGAAAAACATAGAGATCTCACAATTTGCCTGTGTTTCTTGTCTATTCTTAAATTAGAGAGGACAACAGCATTCTGGAGGGGAAAGAAAAAAAAAAAGAAGAGGCATTCAATAAAAGGCTTTTAAACAGCTCAAGTGCTATTTTTATCACCATCTGCTCAATTATATTTTATGCTACTCACAGTTTTCCAAGGCCAGGTATGTCTTTCCTGTTGGAAAATGGTTTGTCTTTGCTAAGGGAAAGTCAAGATCCTTAGCTTGTGACTAATTTGGATTTTTTGCTTTTTTTGTTCCAGTCTCATTTCCAGGAACTTCATTCCTTTTATTTCAGCTTTCTAATTCTGGACTCACTGTTCCTTCCAGGGGTGCTAGTAAAATTAAATGGTTGGGAAAAGGAAAAAAAAAACCGCAATAAAAACCAAAACGCCACCAATAAAAATCTAAGCCAAGATAAAATCTAGAATACCTTTCAGCTGAAAAATACAATAAACTTCCTGTTTATAAATTTATCCATTCATTTTTAACTAGTGGCAAAACAGAATCTCAGCAGGACATTTCGAAAGTAGTATATCCAGATGGATTCTCAGTGTGAAAGAATTCTGAAATAAACTCACTGACATAATAAAAACAGGGTTTTCAGGCTTGCAAAGCAGTGGTGTAGGGACTGTGAGTAAATTTATTTCACAGGAAGCCCTGTATCTTGTGCTAATGGGAAAATGTAGATCTTTTACGTTGCTCTGTATGTGGTAGGTCATAGATATGATGGGATTATAAAGGAAATGGATCTGTGTGCCACAGCCCCTGACAGCACTGTGCTACATTTCCTGGCCCGTGCCCTAATTCAGAGTCACAAGTAATCCCTCCTAGGAGCCAGTCAATGTTTTAAGTAGTTCACAGCTCGGTTGTGTCACATCACATCAGCCCCCAAGGGCAAGGCAAACTTGTCAATAATTCCTAAGCACCTTAAACAAAATATGTAAATTCAGTAATTCCTACAGATAAGAGTGATGAGGGAAGGGAAAGTGTTTCAAAGAGAAGAAATGTTAGGGGATTTTCAGGGGGGAGGAAGGAGTAGTTTGAAGAAGCCAGACTGCTAGCAGCTCAGACACTAATAAAGAGAATAATAATGCATAGAAAGATAAAGGTGACTCAAAAGCAAAACATGTAGGAAATTCTGGTATCTGGTACCCAATTATCTGCATGGTAAGAGAAAGATAACAGTCAGTATTTTGTAGAATGGGGTCATCTGTTCATATTAATTTAAATATGGCAAAGATTGGAATGTGCTACTGTGCCATTCCCTGTCCCCTGCACCTCCTGGGGAAGGCTAGAGTCTCGTCTCAGAAGACAAATAACACCTCCTGTATCAGAGACATGGAAGGATGGAGTGAGAAGATGCAGAAGGATGGTGGACCTTGGACCCAGAGTCATGAGCTGGCAGAGATTTAAAGTGTCCTGCACATACCTGTGTTATGTTCATCCCTGCACCTGCACAAACGGCAGCAGGATTTTGGCCAGGGCAGGGTTGGAGGGTGCAAGTGGAGTGTGTACACTTGTATATCTTGCAGGGACCTGGAGGGACCCTTGCTGCTCATGTATTTTTATGAAGGAGCCCCATTTGGACAACATCTGGATGTCACGTGTGTCTCCAGCAGTGTGTTGGGAAACCTGATTTCTGAGAAGGAAGTAGAGGTGGAAAGAGGGCAGCCGATTCCCACAGTGAAGCCAGAGCTTTTCGCCTCTTGTAGCTGATGAAGATGAACAACAGCTGCTGGGTTTTTTCCATGGAAAGAGGTTTCTTTGTGGAGAAGGGGTAAGGAGACCTTGGGGTTAACTAGAGACATGGCTAACAGGCATGAGCAGGCAGCCAGCTATCTAAAGAGTAAAAGGGAAGAAGGTGGAAAAGGCAGAGGGAGACTGAGGGAAATGGGAAAACTGGCTCAAGGAGAAGAGATAGATAAAGATATTGATGGTCATGGGAGATGGAGGCAGAAGGGAGGATGCTGCTGCATGTGCACAGACAGTGTGGAATGCAGTCTTTCTTCCATGTGCCAGACCATACCACATGAAGCACAGGTTTTTGTTGTGTTGAACCTTATAGTCAGAGTTGCCACTGTCCTTGGGTATGAGAAAGGCTCAGAATGCCCCAGAAAATCCTGAATATGCCATGGTATGTTCTTCCTGTTGGTACTAGGCCAGTATCCCTTCAGCCAGCTAAGAAGACCATCACAGGACATCTGACAGAAAACAACAATGTCACTGAAGGCCCAAGGGATGCCACATGAATCAGCCATAAGAGGAACAGCATTGAATGTACATGGGGAGTTTCTGCACCGTATGAATTGATCTAAAATCGCTTCTAAACCACTTAACAATGAGAAAAGACATTCCATTTTGGTGACAAGCTTCATGATGAAGACCATTAGTATTGTTTGTTAAGAGAAAAGGAAGTGTCTATATTTGTTATACTTTCTTTGCCCTGTCCAGCTGAGGAAGCAGAGGCGCTTTGGTGGGCACTGGTGTCCAGCCAGCAACCACAGCAGTGCATAATTTTCCATAGCAATTCATGAAGTCCTTGAGTATGACAGAGTGACCCCTCTTACACACGCCATGGCTGTGGATCTTCCCTAGGGATCACCATATTCCTCTGAAAGCTGAGTGCCACTGGACTGTTCCTTTGGACCGTGTCCCTGTCCCTAACAATTGGCAGGTAGGGATGGGTCAGGGAGTGTGGGGTTTTGTAGATCCCTGCATCAGCCATTACGGACTTTTTGCCTTTGTGTCTCAGGAGACAGAGTCTGATGTGACTGTAGTGTTGTGGAGACACAGCTACATCCCTGTGACTGCTACCATCCAAACAGGATTTTGTACCCTGAGACCGGCAGACTCCCAGGAGAACACGATATCATCTCTAGGTGCTTCTGATGTGTGCCCTAAACCACAGAGATAAGCCAGGATTGGCCCTGGGGTGATGACCACAACTCTTAACTGAGGGCAGAGCCACAGAACGGGATCCTGCCCACTCACACATCACTTCCACACAGGGAGCAAATGCAGAGCTGTTGGAAATCAGGTGGCAGGGAGCAATTTGCTAGAAAAAAACCTCATTGATCTATGGCCCTATTCCTGTCCATTTCTGTAAGGTCCCCAGGAAAGGAGGAAAGACCATAAGCCTCATGAATTATTCAGGTAGGCCGGGCCCAATCCATAGATCATTCACTGACTGTACAAGCACATTTGCAATTTTTCTGAAGCTTTGCTTTAGTCTTTAATCAGCAAATAACTTGAGTGTGTCCCAAAACAGATGCTTATAGCAAGTTAGGGAACCCTACAAAGCATTTTGCTGGAACAGGATCTTGCCGTCAAATGTAAAATTGGAAAGTTCCCTTGTGTACAGTCTTGAAGCTCATGCTAAAATTCTGTGCAAGGAAAAGACACACATCTGTTTATTTGTGGTGATAAGCTTGTTAATCACATTCACAAATTTTATAAAAAATTCTTCAGCTCATCAAAGCTTTCTATGAACTCAATTTGGTGTTATGTGAGAGCTCAATTTGCAAGGAATCAATCTTTCAACTAGACATAACTACTATTTCACTAGATAATTCACAAAGGCAAAATATTCCTATTTCAGAAATTTTTAATGCTGCTTTGCCATCTTTGTTTCACAGGCAGAAAAGAAATAAATACATTTCATATTAAAACTCCTGCTTTGGATGCAGGTCAAAGACTTTGAGGGCTGTTGATTTTTTTCTCCAAGCTGTCCCTTGGCAGAAGTTACACAGCCTGATTTCTGTGTCTAACCATGAGTATATCTACAATTAAGTGTAGCATGAGGTGCTTAGTTTAGCCTGAAATGAATAATTTGCCAGTAGCACCCAAGCTTAGCCCAGGGTTTCACTGAGATCTTTGTGTCTCCTTGCATTGTCACACTGTGTGTACGTGTAAGCCTGAACATCTGACTGACTGAAAGCACACGCTCAGGACGTGGCTGCACCTTCAGCACACCCCACATGGATGCACCATGTGCTATCCCAAAAGAGAATTGAGGCACAGCTGTGTTCCCTACAAAAACAAAGAGGGTTTTCCAGAGTCATAAACTGAAATGTGGTCTGCAGAATCCTGCTTTAGAAACACTGGGGAGGTTGTCTTACGGCTAAAATGAGACCCTGTTGTGCCAGGAGAACTGGCTGAGGAAAAGCCCTAGAAGAAAGTGGGAGTGAAATCCTTGTACCTTTGCCTACAGCTTGTTCTACTGTTCAGGTTTATTTTACTATTTCTCAGTAGCCATGAATCATGTAAATGCAAGTAGTAGCAGTGCTGGGGACCGATATCAGACATTGCACAGGAGCAAGGCATGGAAAGGGACTAAACCATCAGTACCACTGATGTTTTTTGAAGCACAGAACAAATGACAGGGTCACCTCCCTGGCTCTAAGTGACCTGCTGCAAATCGGATAACACATCTCAGCCAAGTTCCACTTGGTGCCTGTGGTGACCAATTTCATACACAGTGGGTTTTGTATCCTACCCAGTGAAAAAGTTACTTTCGTACTCACTTTGAGGCATGATTGCTATGTACAAAGCAATGCAGAATCAGATCCTTCTTTTCTCTAGTCTTTCCTGGTAATCAACCTGCAAGACTGTGAAAATATTGTATTTCAAACCTATTTGTCAAATTGTGCTATGATTCGAAAGACATGAGAATAATTTCCTATTCATTCCAGTTTACCCTGATATTACTGCAATGTCTCATGTACATTTTGATCCAATCTAAAGTAGGGTAAACTGTTGTCTTTCATTTTGCTCCCTGCTTAACTTTAGTCCTTAATGAAACAGTTTAACATGCACATCTCAGCAAATGTCCTCGGCTTCTAAGAAAGAAAAAACTCATAGAATTAGCCAAGTAGCTCAAATGTAATGGGTAGATCACAAAAGTAAACAGATGTTAAATAGCTAAACATAAAATATTACAAAACCAGAAGCAGATTATTTTATTTCCTTTTATTTTGGCTTAACTCCTTACCAGAACCATGGCTGCTGAAACAATAGTGGCCCCATGTGTGCTGCTGGATTGCAGTTCCTGACTGCAGTGTCTCTTTCCTTGCTTTAACTGGTGGGGAGCTGCCTGGGGTTAAGCCCAAAGGTGAGGGGAAACATTCAGGGAGAAGTGAACAATGACCTTCTCCATGCTGAAGAGTGAGAAATTCACAGTATCCCAAATGGAGCTGTGATGGAAAGGGAGGAATTGGGATTTTGCAGACATCCTCTCCACACTACACCCAACCAGCAGGAAGCAGCTGCTCGCTGTCCCCGACAGCAGAGAATGAGCAATGAAGCCACACGTAACACCAGCAGTGCCCCGTGCAGCATGGCTTAAACTCACCCTCTGTGAAGTCAGTGCATCCATCCTCACTGACTCTTACAGCTCACTCACCTCACCGGGTTTCATTCTTTCTTTAGTAATTTGTCAACCTTCTGTTAACACTCCAGCTGATGTAAACCTATGGTTTTGAAATATATATAAGCCTAAAAGTAGCTTTCTTTTTCCCTTTGCATCCAGCTTTGCTGCACCCTGAGGTGATTTTTCTCAGTAACTACTTTTCTTCTGTCTTCCCATATAGGAGTTAAAATACAGAGGGATAATATAAAGACTGTGGATAATGCATGTATCTGTATATACAAATGCATATGTGTGTATTCATATATTTGTGTGCATATATTGGTATTTTCTTTCTATCCATCTATGTATCTATCTATCTATATCTATCTATATCTATCTATCTATCTATCTATCTATCCATACATACATACATACATACATACATACATACATACATACATACACAAATAAATTCTTTTTCTAGGAGATGTAAAGCAGAAGAAAATCGATCAAGCCAGCTGGAAGCGACAAGGCAGGAGGACGGTGATACAACGCCCTGGACTGCCTCGGCTCTCCCAGCTGTTCTGCGCTCGCCCTGCCCGCTCCCGGCTTTTTGAGGATGCGACAAGTCGCAGTGCCGGGGCGCAGCATCCTCGGAGGAGCGTGTGCGTTCCCCCCGCCCCGGCCCCGTCCAATCAGGGCGCTGGGGGAGGGATGCTCGGGACAGGGATGCAGGGTTGCCAGGCGACAGCAGCGTCCCCGTGTCCCGTCCCCCCCACACCCTTGTCCTCCCCCCGGGACCGGGCTGCGCTCCTGCCCGCGCTGCCGGCGCAGTTAAACAGCCGCGGGGAGCCCCGCAGCATGGGGCTCGCCTCCTTCCCCGTGCTCCTGCCACAGCCCCGCTCCCGGCCGTGCCAGGAGCAATAGCCAGCTCCAGAGTGAGAAGTAGGGGCGCAGTCAATGAATAAATGGTAGGGATAAGGCTCAGCCGGCCCCTCCGCGCAGCGCCGAGTGCCGGGGGAGGCGGTCTGCGAACGCCAGCCAGCTCCCACTCCCTGTCTTTGCAACTCTAGGTCGCCTCCTAATTTAAAGCTTTGCACCAATCCCCTTTGCCCGGAAAGGAGAGGAAATCTAGAAAGATGCCAGGCTGCGAAAAGGGACCCCAATTCACAGCGCCGGTCCCAGGCGCTGCCTGGCTAAGCAGAGCCAAAGTTGGTCAGAGGAACGGGAAGCGGGTGCTCCAGAGGAGAGGGGGAAAGAAGGGGATCATCGCTTGGTGATCACAGCCTCTCCGTCCCGTTGTCCCCCTCCTCTCCTCCTCCCCTCACAGCTTACCTCTGACCACTTAGGAGGCCTTGATGAGTTTCCATCGGGATCCGATCCAAGGTGGGGGGGAGAAAGGGTGATTGTTCCCAGAGGAAGGAGCTCACACAAGTTTGGGGGGTGAGACTCCCCGGTGGATGTTTAACGAGCACATCGGGAGGCCCGCGATGCCCGGGAGCCGCTGGAGACCCTCACCAGGACCTATCCTCGTTGCACGGTAAGGAGCTGGGCACTGGTATCCCGCGTCCTGGTCCCTGCATCCCACGTCCCCGTCTCTGCATCCCGGTCCTCACATCCCCGTATCCCGCATCTCAATCCTCTCTCTCATCCCACTCCTTGCATCCTACACCCTCTAGCCTGGATCCCCGCATCCCGGGTCCCCGCATCCAACCCACCCCCGCCCCATTCTGCCCTCTGGACCAGACGCAGCCGCTGCCCCGGGGATTGCGGGTTGTGCAGCCAGGAAAAAGTTTAGAGCAGCGAATTGCGAAGAGGTTTCCTGACGAGATCCGGGGGGCAGGAGAAACGGGGAAGGGGGGAGCAGGAGGGGAACAAGGGCTTTTACACTTGCAGAGAAAGGATAGGATGCAGGGGAACCCCTGTAGTCGGCAGCTGGGGGGTGGAGGGGTGGGTAGGGCAATGTGCAGAAAGGACCTGTGTCCAGATGTTGCCCAGAGGTTCCTGCTCCCACAGGCTTTGGGGGTGAAGGGATGAGATCTTCAGCTTGCTATTCTATACCCTTCCTTAAGCTGGGGTGGAAAGTGCCAAGCCAGCAGCTTGGAGAGCTGTGCTGACTGCCCAGCTCATCTCCCTGGATCTGCTGCTGGGAGAGAGGGGGAGAGAGCTGGGCAACCTGAAAGAAATTGGAAGTGCTTTGCTCCTCTGCGAATATCTCCCCTGCAGGGACCTGGCTCACTCCAGGATCCTAAAATTGGAATACTTCAGAAAGGAAGGAGAAATTAGCAGGGATGATAGAGCCATTGTCACTCCCATTCATATATATATATATGGCCAGGTATCTGTGTGTCCATGTGAGCACAGAGCCAGCAGTGCAGGTGTGTGTGTGCTTCCAGCGCTGTCTGTGCCCTGTGGATGTGCCTTGCCTGTGTCCCTGTGTCTCTGGGTGTGCAGGTGTGTGTATCTGTGCTCATGTGTTTGCTTGGATGCAGATGGATGTATTATATGTACAGATCCATAGGAACGTGGTTTTTATCCCTAGCCAGTGTTTATCGAACCCTCTGTGGACCCAGAGAGGTGTGGGTACGTACCTTCCATCTGTGTGTGTGCCAGGCACGCGCATCTGCTGGGGCACACATGTGGGTGTGAGAAAGTGTCAGTGCACAGGTAGGATTTGGGGGGGGAAGTGTTGGGTTTTGGGGGCTTTATCCCCCCAGGTTGTCACAGTGTTTCAATGGATCATTTTATGTATACATCCCTGTATTTCAGCAATCTTGATAAAACCCAAGCAATTCATGAAAAACTAGGCATCACACCAACACTGCATTGAACTGAACTAAGGGTTTGCTGGTAGTTTGTGAGTTCTTTGGCTTCTTCTCAGTTTATGCCACCTGCTGAAAATTATTTCAGTTCTTTGGTTTTTTTTTTTTTTTAATTAGTTAAATCAGCTTTTAAAAACCCTCAGTTGGAAGACTGTGAAACAGAACAGCCTGGGACACAGACTGGTACCTATTTCAGCTTGCATAAGTATATGTCTCATGTTGATTAAATATGCATGAAAACAATTTGAAAATCACACAACCCACCTGATCAAATACATATTTTAGGAAAATTACTTTTTTCATTTTCTTGAAATGCACCTAAATCAGGACGACTTCTTCTGCTATTATTTATGTTGATAGACGTATTACAAGAAAATGTAGCTTCCCCAGTTATATTGGGAAAAATTGCACATTAAGCTACTTTTATTCACAATTAAGGTAATAGAAAAATTATACTTCTGTAATGTTCATTCTTTGAGTGAAATCAGTAACAATTCATGTAAATCTTTCTCAATGAACTGATTATTTGAAGAGCAATGCAAGTTAATTACCCCCTACTAGAAAATTTCATACTCTTAATTTCTGTGGCCTTTTTCTTGTTTGTTTGTTTGTTTGTTTGTTTGTTTGTTTGTTAGGGGTTTGTTTTAAGAACAACACTGTCCACTACTCCCAATATTTCTAGAGTCCTCCATTATCTATTAAGCATAACACACACTTCAGTATAGAAAATACATCAGTTACTTTACTGATCTGTAACTTAAAGACAAGTAAAATGGCATTGGTATCAAGAACAATAAAACTAGACTTTCGTCCTGGAGCCAAGATGCTTTTCTAATCACTGTTGATATTTGCCTGGGTTACTTGTGTTGATGACCTACTTATAAGCTTCTGCAAATAAAGGAATAAAGTTTTTTTAGGCAAATGTTGACACCTTGTCTAGGAGTAAGATTCTAATTTTATCATTGAAAGAGTGGATCTAAAGCAAGATGCAGAGGTAAAGTATCTTTCTGGATTCACATAATGTTTTTACAGTTAAATAAATGTGACAAAGCACAGTACTAAATCAGACTGGAAAGCCAAAATAAAAGAAATACAAACAATGCTATCATTCAGTTCAGTGGTCTGTGTTACATAAGTGGAGCTGAATTTGGAAATGAAGACAGCGTAGGGACATGTAGTGGCATTTAAAGAAAGAACTATTTGGATGATTTGTGTGAACACAACTCGCCCATGGCAGTGTCCTACAGAACAGAAATTGTGCTGTAGCTCACAGAGTCCTGTATAGAATACTGCAAGACATGAAAGACCTGGTTCTAATGTTGCTCATGCTGGGGTCAAATTGCAATGTTACCTTTAAAGGTGACAGGATAAATTCTCTGTTTGCCTACAAGAATTCAGGTTGGTCACATGAGATGTGCACCAATCAAAAGTCTGGTTTAGCAGTGCAATTTGAGAATCCAACCTCAAGATTTCACAGCGTGTGAGAGCCTGTCTATGAGGCTGTTAAATTTGCCAACAGCACCCTACTGAAGGGACTTCATTATTTGACCAGTTTTTGAAAGCTGTCTCCAAAGTCTTAGAAAATTTTATCAGGATTGCTGCACCTTGTTTGCTCCAACTTGTTGTACTATATTGATCAGTTAGTATGAATTTGTGTCATTGATAAAGTCACTCTCAGGATGCCAGAGAACACCAAGATGTTTGGCACACTCCAGGATCAGACAGCATTACTGTTTATGTGGGAATGTGTATAACTATGGTGTATAACTATGGTAAGCTACGTAAGCTCTTGTGAAGGTGGTGTAATATTGACAGTTGGGGCATTTTTCTGCTTATTGGTATTAAACTGAGAGCAGGTTTAAAGCTTAATCAAGAACTTACTCCAGGTCAGAGAGTTAAAAAGATTGTCCTCTTGCTCTCTACTAGCATGGAGAATAAATCTGTGCTATAATCCCTGAGAGGGTTGCATTTGCACTTAAGGGGTAACCACAGCCAACAAAACGGGGTGACCAGAGGGAGAATCAGCCACCCTGCCCCTGCAGCCAGCCCTGAATGTCCAGAGCAAAACCGTGGTGGACCTGGGGTCCAAAGGTGGCAGGAAAGGAGTGAAGTATCCTTCAGTGGTCCCATCCTCCTAAGTCTCTGCCTGTGACTGTTTCTTGCTACAAACTTAGCTAGACAACTTTCACTGTGATAATCCAGCCCTAAACTGGCAGAAAAAAAACTGGAACACATTTCATTTTAGGAAATACAGATTGGCTGAAAATCCTGAGTTTAATTTAGCAGTAGGACAAAAAAAAAATCCTCCAAGGCACAATGATGCCTGGGAATAGCCTCAATGCAATTGTCAGGTATTTCCACTGAGACAAAGCCACAGTTCATTGTTAGAAGTGCTTTAACTATTGCAGATTAGTGCAATTGTCTCTTTCTTCAGGTAAATCCAGAATCCAGTGTGTGATCTCAATGGATTTGCTGGCTTATCTATTGTCTTAAGAGGTTTTCTGACATTTATTTCAGGGATGTGCAGATTTTAAAAAATACTGCAAGAAATATACTGTCTTGTTTCCAGCTGCCTTTTAAGAGTAATGCAGCAAATTTTCATAGAAGGTAAATCACTGTGAACCTATTAAAGTCAAAAAGAAGAGAATTTACTAGAGCTACAGCAAATTGCACCAAAAAAAAAGGCTGTAGAACTATATTGCTTTTATCTGATATTGGTCCTCTCAAATATAAAATGATGTAGTCAGAACAATTATCATGCTCCTTTTCATAGCTATGCTGAGATTATGGGAGTATTTATGCAGTCAGCAGTGGTACTGCTTGTGTAGGAACATACAGACTCCTGATGTAAATCAACAGGCTTTCCCAAGAACATAAGGGTCAGGTTAGGAGCTTTTCCAAACCATCTAAGACCCAACATATCCACATGCAAAAGCATGGTCTTAACTCCAGTTACTGAGGCAGCCTTCCTTCAGAGCACTTTGAAGTCTGGCAAGGGGTTTGAACTTGACAGCACTGATGACCCTGACCTTCAAAGTCACTTTCCCAGTACATCCAAAGGGATACAGCATGATCACCAAGTATATAAACTAGATCAAATATGCATCAAGCAAGGTGTGTAGAGAGGGAATTGTCGATAAATTTTTCATGAATGAAATGGGAACTTGGAGCAAAATTTTGGTGGATGCTGCCAGACCTTGAAATTCTCCATTAGAAAAGTGAATAGAGAAGGGAACAAAAAGCTGTGAAAACAAAAAAAAGATTAAGGAAAATATCTCTGTATGAGACAAAATGGGAAAAATAAAGAGAAGAAAATTGTTTGATAGAAAAGGAAAAAAATATATCAGTAGGGATACTCAAATGACTATTCAAGCTGGAAGAAAAGTAAATTAAATGATAAGCCAGTGGTGGGAAGAAGAGATTTTAAGGCAGATGAGGTGGTGAAGTCAATGGAGACATTGTCAGATTCCAGAGGAAAATCAAGCAAGTCTACACAAGGGAGAATTAAGCCAAAAGCTAAGTGGGTGACCACAAAGTCAGAAAATTCATAGGACAGAATTGTATTAGAAGAAATAATGGGATAGTTGTTTTTTCCTGTGAAGAAGGATGAACATGTTAGTTTAGAGCACCCTTTAAGGAACAGGGTACCTGAAAGGAGGGGTGCTGAATAGGGGAGGTAGGGTATGCAGGTGAAAAGAAACAAAACTGCTCTTGAGAAAATGAGGAGTGCTTGAGAGAACAAAAGGAAAAGTAAAATAGGGAAGTAAAATGAAAGGATTGGGACTGGCATGACATCAGAGGAAAAGCACAGAACCAGGCTGGAAGAAGGGTGAAAAAAAAAAAAAAAAAAAAAGAGAAATAAAAGCGTATCAAAGTAGGTGGGAGGTACAGAAAAGTCACCTCCCACTGGTACAGAGGAGGAGCTAGGGCCTGGCCTTGCCACAAGGAAAGCACTGAAGGAAACCTGAAAACTGAGAAAAATCTTTCTCTAGAATATGACACGCTGGTGGAAGACAGAGAAGAGAGAAGAAAAAATATGCAGAATGTAGTGACTGAGAGCACCCTCAGCTGAGAAATATAATAAAACTTATACATTAGCTTCCACTCCCATGAAAAGCACACACAAATCAGGGACAATTGTTGTGTTACCTAAATGCTGCGTCTGGAGAGGTGACACACAACTACACAAGTGCATGATCTGGGGCTCTGCAAAGCCTCAGCCTCTTGGTTTGTGGTGGCTGCTCCTCCAAAGCACTCGTTGTTGAGCTGGCTGAGGTACTGCCCTGTGGTCAGTGAGGGAGGATGCTGCAGGCAATTCACCGAGTCTGGCATTGGGCAGTAGTGAGATTCTTCTCTGGAATGAGCCCTGCAAGAAGCTGAGTGAGATAAGTGGGCAACAAGGGGCTGCCTGATTATATTGAGAGACTCTAAACCTCTTCCAGCAAAACTAATGTGTCAGAAATCTACCAGTGAGGGACATTGCTGGCTTGCAGCAGACATTGAACACTGTGTGGTCAAACCGACGCTGGGGTGTAGGATGGGACACCATTAGAAAAGGGTTTGAAAAATCTCACAAACTATTGTTTCACACCTAAATGCCTAAAATTTATCCCTAAATATATTCCTACATCTTTTCATCCCTAAAAGTTCCTAAGTTTTGTTTCACCAGTGGTGTGAGTCCCTGCTCCACAGACTTGTAATAGCAGGGCTGAGATGGTCCAGAATTTGTCTCTGTTGTAGGAGTGCAGGTTAAATACACTCCTCCTCCCTGGTGAGGAATGGAGCCTTATGGGAAGCTACTGTAGGGTCTAGGGTTCTCTGAGAGGCTCCTAGACCGGTTTTGCCCTTGTTGACCTTGAACAGTTAAAAGCACAGCTCACCACATCAGGATGGTTGTCCATGTTCCGTAATGTAGCTGTGATTAAATCTCCTTAGATCCCGAACTGTCCCCAGCTTGTGTGTGCCAGGCCTCCACAATGGGACACCTGCAGGGGTGCCTGAGGGAACATCTCTACAGGTGTGTTTTGTAAGAGATTTTTGGCTGAGAAAGTTTTGGATCCAGTACTCACTGCCTAGCAATTTCTGTATCGCTTTATAATCATTATATATTATATTGTTATTATTAATTTAATTCACATTGGTTGCATCATCTAGTGAAGAAATTATCAGGAAAGCAGGAGAAGACACGTTCTGCTAGTGTTTAAAAATATTATATTTGTAATGCTTAGCAGAAATTGGCTGCCCTGCTGTTAGACTCACATAGCCAGAGATGTGATAAAAATCGAGAAGTAAATTTTGGGGATGTTTCCAGAACTCATAGAACGATTAATTTTTCCCTTTTATTTCTCTGTATTTTCATGACAAGAGAAAGCAGATAAATAGACAAAAGGATGGAGGAAAAAAGAAAGATGAAAATATTGTGCAGTGCCACATGTAGGGCTCAGTGCTAAGGTATTAAGAGTATGCTTGGATCAGCTCACGTGGCTAAGAAATGTCAAAAATTATCTTTCTCTGCAAGATCATTTGAAAATCGGTGTTTTTATGCAAAAATATAATTGGTTCTGCCATGACAAGTCAGTTTTCAAAAAGCTTCATTATAATTTTTGGTGAGATTATGTGTGTATTTGACTGCTGAGTGTCACCAGTCGAGAATATGACTATGGACTTTTTTGCTTTTTCTCACAGATTTTTAGTGGCATTTTTACCAGCCTTTAGTCAGTCAGAAAGATGTCTTCATTGTATGTCAACTGACACTGCATTTGGTTCCATTGTAAAATTTCCAGATGTTTCTGAATATCACAAATTAAATGTCTTGATTTTACCTTGTAACAGATTTATTTTACCAGTATTTAACTCTGCCTTGCAAAAAGCAGGGGAGAAAAACACCCACGTGGGGCATCAATGTAATAATATTGGATTAAACTTTGGAAAATTATGTGACAAGGATACCTTACACTGCCTAATAGACATTGCAGTGCATTATTTGCATAGAGACTATTCAGTATCTTGTTTTCCTTATTATGAAATACTTGTCCATAAAATAACATTTTACTAGAAAATTTGCAAAGTTTATGGGAATCTTCTTAGATATTTTCCAAACACTGTAAGAACTCACTAAAGTACACTTGTTAAATTTACCTTGCAAGTGTTTCAGTCTATTCCCTAGGGATCTCTTAATTGTGCTGCTCATTTTCTTCCTTGCAGCCACCATGGCTTTAGAAGAGCCCTGACAATACCAGAGATCAGCAGACAATGCATTTTATTAAACAGGTGCGAGCCCATCCTACACTGATGGATGACGAGGTTGAATTTTCAGGCAACTCTTTGCTCTCAGAAGTTGAGAAAAAGGAGAGCAATTGTGTGGGAATGGTAGACCAACACTCAAGCCTGTTTTAGCCAAATACTCCTAAACCATACAGCTCAAGCTTCTTTATCATACCATTATTACAAAATACATTTACCTCAGAAAAGAAAAAGCCTTTTCTTCAAGAAAAGAAATAAACTGTCTACCTCAGGTCTTAAAAGCAGAACAAACCCCACTGCTATTCCAGCAAAAGCAACATGCAGCCCATGTCTTTTTCATCCATTCACTTGTCACTGTGGCTGTCATAAGGACACATTTACATCTGGCCAATCCCACAGTTGATTCATTAAGATGATTTTGTGGATGAAAAGGGCACATGACTTAGTGGAGTATCTCCAGGAATACAAATAAAATCAGATAACTTTCAGAGAATGATAACTTTCCTTTCTGAAGTGGACTTGAAATCTCTAAGAAGAGAATAGCTCTGCTTAAAGCAACCTTTTCTTCTTCACTCAGAAGTGATCTCTGATTAATTGTGCAGTTCAGCTGAACTTTGCTTTCCTTGGTATCCTAGGAGAAAAGCTCTGACAGACGGGGAATTTTAACTTGTTTGTAATGTAAACTCAGTATACTGGTGGTGCTTTTCTAACACTCCAGAAAGTGCTTGGGAGGAAAAAGAAATAAATAAAAAGGCTTTGATCCTCTAAGCAAACAAAGAGGGGAGAAGGAGGTTAAAAGAACCATCATTTGTTAAGGGCAGAGAAGGAAAATGTGGGAAAGGTGTTTCTATTTTAACAGTTTCAGCAACTGAAAGACTTGAAAATATCAGACACTTCAACAGCATTAGAGACTTCTGATGAATAAGGTTTGATGATTTATTTTTATTGTGTCATTGACATTTTTGAGATTTCTAAGGACTATGAAATTCTCGATAATATCACTCATCTAAACACGATCTTTTCCCAGAAGCAGATATGCAGGACAAAGCTTAGAGATTAATGCTAATACCTTGAGTATCAAGCTCAGATAAACATATTCCTAGTGGCATTATTCAGTATGAAGAAAGGAAGAGTTTAGTCTGGAAGTAACGCCAGGTCCTGGGAGCTGAGATTTAATTTGTGTCTCAGGTTTTTGGCCAAAGGGTGGAATGTAAATTGCAGTAGCAGGGAGGGGTGTGACCCAGCCGTGCCCTGTTGGCTGCTTCATTCTGGGAGATGCTCCCACTCCCTAAAATGTAGGTATTTGGGCCAGTAGGTAAGATGAAGTCAAGTCTTGCATTACTTCTACTTATGTGCCTGTCTATTCCACATTTTTTTAAGGAAGGAAGCAGACAAATAGTTCCATTTAGACCTAACTACCTTAAATCAAAGTCCAGGGAGCGGCTGCAGAGTAATAGGGTTTCTTAGCCCTGTGATTTCCTGGCGAGGGCACAAGGTTCCAATTAGAACTTATCCTGAGAGAGTGCAGCATCCATTAGGGCAGAAATGGATAGAAAGAGACCCTTTTTATGTAAGATTCTTTGTTTTCAAAGATTGTACACAACATTCCCTTTGCCTGAACGCAGCATTTATAGTTCCACAGATAATGACACCAGCAAGGACCTCATCTGATCCATCTCTCCCTGCAAAGATGGCAAAAACTGTCTTTAAGTATTTATTAACTGATACTTGTTGAATGATTTCCTTAAAATCTGCAATGACAGAGATTTCACAGCCTCCTGCAATAGCATATATCTGTACTTCACTGCTCTTATGGACAGAGGTCTCCAAAAGCTTAACTAAACCCCACATTTTGCAACCAAGTCTATCACTTATCCTCTCTGCTATGGAAATTCGAAGAAATTTAGTATTTTCTTTTCCATTCCAGCCTTTTATATTGCAAAGGGATTAGATTTCAACAGTTTAATGTTCATTTAGGTAATGTTCCCCTCAGTCATCTCCTCCTGACTCAGTGAAATAACTGCTTTTCTTTTGCCATTTGCTTTTTTAAGTAGCTTGTTTTTCTTGCTGTTTTCCTTTTTGCCTTCTCCAGTAGCTCAGTTGTACCCATACCCAAAAGATTAGTACAGACAATGAATGGCTTGACTTCCCTTGTCTTGAATACAACATTTCTCAAAGAAATCCTTTGTACTATTCCTTTGTTCTGCTCTCCAAGCCTCACTCCAGTCAGCATTGTGCCTAAAGAGCCCTCAGGATCTCCACAGAGCCGTAGTGATGTCCTTGTCCCATCACCCTTCAATTTTTTCTTGACTGCTTCTGGTCCTTCCTAGTTTGCAACCACATTCACCTCCAACCAAAAAATTGTCAGTTCTCAGATCCACATTAATATTTCAGAAGAAAGTTTTTTAAGGCCGTTTGAACAACCTGCTGCTTGGTCTTTGCCAGAAGGGTCTTTGTGGGCAATGGCTTCTCTGTCACAGCTGAAGAGAGGGGATGTTTGACTGCTGCATTGTCTACCACGGGTCATGTTCAGCATGACCCAGGTTTAGCACATTTACCATGGAAAGACCATCCTGACCACTAATTTCAGACTGCCCTCAAGTCAGAGAAAACCTCCTAGGAGCCTTTGAAGAAGGGAAGCCTCCAGACCAACTCTGAGTATAAAATGTACCAGTGACTGCTGCAGAGCTGAGTGATGGATACAAATGTGTGATGGGTATTCATCTGGGTATTGCAGCTGCAGGCCTGTGGAAAGACAGAAGCTGCTCATGCTTTCAGGATCATAATCACAGAGTCAGGAGGTCTCAGATGAGAGGTTTGACTTTGCTGCTGGCAAACCCACACAGAGTTCATCTACATTAAGCCTGATGAATGTGGCATTAGGCAAGAATCCAGAACTTCATGACCCCCAGACACATTTTGTGCCTCACTTGTTTAATTTCTCTTCTTTTATTAAGACTCAAAGTTTTCCCTGGCCAGTCTAGAATATTTCCTAAACTGTCTAGGACATGGATAATGTCAGAGAGGTCCTAATGAAGCTGCCACAGGTACTTGACTCAAAGGCTCCTTAGAGAACCTTTTATAGCTGTTTACATCTTCATGCATAAGAAAGTATTAGTTACTGCTAAAAAAAAAAGAAAAAAGAAAAACTCAGGAAGGAAAAAATAAAAAGTATTTACGCTTGTATCTGTAGTAATTCATGGGGCACCTTAATATTGCAAAAAAAATGTTCCCTCTAGCCTTTAAATTAATCAACATGGTGTTTTAATATGTCTCAGTGAATTAAAAGACATCCAGTCCAACTCACTTGTTCCTGACCATTAACTTCCAAGCCTTGAATTCCCACTGAACAGGTAAGCAGCTGCTTTTAAGATTTAACTGGCCTGACTCTACCAGAGCACAAACCACCATTATGTATGAGAGAAACTCCTTTTCTCTAACTTAGTCACATTTGGACTGCTAAATAATCACTCCTTGGATGCACTTGGGTGAAAGGGAAGATTGGTGTCCATGTGTGAGAGAAATTTTTTACAGTCTGGGATAGGGAGACACAGAGAGGCACATTCAGGCAACCCATGGGTGCATCTTGATGCTTTTTCTCTCCACTTGTAGTACATGCAATGCCAAACACTGACCTGATATGTTGGTTCTTGAACCTAGATCATACTAAATAAATCAAATACCTGAAATACACTGTCTGATCATGGTCAGCAGGGCCTGGCATTGCAATGCCACTTATTGAATGGTCAGCAGTGTGTTCCCAAGGCCTTAAAAAACAGTTTCCAGGTAGATTCACCTTTGTTTAATTAACAGGACTTATCTCAGTAGTATTTTAGAGTGCTGCAATTTTTTTGCAGCACTTTTTTTAAAGCACCAAATAATAGGTCCTCTAGCATGCCCCATTTTTGTCCATTCCCATTTATAAGATGGTTTCCATGCCAATGGTTACAATTAAATACTAATATAAGTAGTTTCAAAAACAAAAGCACATTTGGAATGATCCATGTTTATCTTTAAAGACTAAGAGCTGCAAAGACAAATGGATTGAGAGGGATTAAACACAAGGCTAATTGTTCATTAGGCAACCTAAGACCAATTAAGTGTGCTAATCCATTCAATATTTTTTCTAGCTATTTCCATTATTATCCCTACCAAAATTACTTTGCACGTATTAATTCACCTATGCTTATTTATTAATTGTAAAACCTCACTTGAAATGCAGGTCTTGCATCCTGCAGTCCTTTCTCAAGCAAAACTTCCATGATAGCAGTAGCAGAAGACCTCAAGATGTGACTGGAACTCTCTGTACTGCTCTTTTCCTAAAATAAAGCATAAATTCTTTCAATAAGATTAATGTGAATGCATTCTCCATCTGTATTGATTCCAAATACTCTCCATGTTTAATTAAGACATATTTTTCTGCAAAATTATGCATAGTCCTATGCAATGTTCTATGAACGTGGTCCAGGTTGTACCTGACCAAAGGAATTGATCTAAAATTTATTGCTGATTGCTGACTACTATTATGTATTGGTTTTTACATTATTTTGATGTGTAATTGACTATCTGTTTGCCAGATAAGTCAACAGAGAGTTATTGATAGCTAACTTGATTATCATGTCTTCCAGGTTCCAAAAAGCAATTTTTTTTTTTCAGATCAGCTACACATTAATATTGTCAGATTCTGGCACCCAAAATAACCCTTGGAGGAAAACAGACTTAGCATAATATTATTCACATAGATGTTACCACAAATATGGGAAATGAACCACGGGCCAGGTAGCAGTGCAACAGGAATGGATTTAAGGCTATGGAAGCTCAGAAGCAGAGCACGACTCAGCACCATGGCATCATATTGCTGTGGAAAAAGGAAATTTTCTACTAGGATTAATAAATAGGAATATTGTCTTCAAGATATGAAATGTGAACATGAATCTCTACTCAACACTAGTAGGGCCACTTTTGGACTATGGGGCCCAGTTTTGAGAATTATGTTTTAAGAAAGAATATAAATCTCTTGGAGGGAACAGAATATCAACATGAAGAATTGTGTGGAAAAAATAGATTTGTCACAAGTGAGTAAAAGGCTTAAACTGTCACACAGAAGAAAGACCTCAGGAAAAGCTTTTAATTGCAAGGAACAGGAAAGACAGAGCAAACTGCTGGGAAATCAAGGAAGTTCCTGTCACCAAAGTGTCTAAAAACAAGTTAGGCAAGACATGAGTTAGATAAGACATAAGTAAAATTGATCTTGATTTAGATAATAGCAAAGGAAGATCAAGGTATTTCAGGGTCCCTTCTAACACTCTTCTTCTCTCAGTGACCTGCATGTAATTCAGGGTTCCTGTCCCAGGGTTTTTTTGCAAACCTCTCCCGGTGAGGTGCAGCAGAGGCAGTCAGAGCTGAGAGCATTATGCTTCCCTTGGGGAAGAGAAGGGAAAACGGACAAATTGCAGGAGCCAACAAGGTTGTCCTGCAAGAGAGAAGCAAGCTCTTCCATGCAGGGATTAATCATGTAATGCATACAGGGCAAGAATGAATCACAAGTCTCTGCTTAGTTCACATGCAGACTCCTTATGAGTGACTTCAGTATAGATATCATGTAAAGACCATCTCTCTTACTGTAGGGACTGTGCAGAAGTCCCTACATGTCTGCAAACCCAGAATTAAATGAGTTCTAATATTAGGACAACAGATAAACAAGAAAGGAGGGAGCAGCACGACTTGTGCTGTCAACTTTAAAGTCTACTCGGCGTGTTCACAGGCTTTGATACCTTCATGTGTAGGCAGCACACTATATAAGGTTATAAAGTTATGTATGTTTTTGGAATATTTGCATAAGGAAATGAATGCAGTAAATCTTTTGACGTCGTCAATGCAGAACTACTGTAACTCTAAAGCTTTCTGCACTGCAGTGATGATTATGAAACTAGTAGGTAGTTTATGTTATTAACTCAAGGCGTCATCTTTAATAAATACTCATAAAACACATTGGCAAAAGCATAAACTGCAGGAACATGAGGAGGAAATTTGTGACATGCTCTCTATCATAGATAAATTGTTAACACTGCTGTTCAGTAATTATTTCGTCAAAAGCATACTTAGGGAAAATCTGAAACAACAAAGAGATTTCAGTTTTTAGACTAAGAGTCCTACCTTCATGTTAATTACTGAAGCAGGGTTATAGTATATTTTAATAAAAGTGTGAGATGGTATTAAAATTCAAATAACTCCTTTGAGGTTTTATGGCTCATACAAAATGCAAAGAAATTCAGAAAGAAAATTTTTTCCAAATTAATAATTCTTTCTTAAAGAGTGATAAAGAATTAGATGTCTTCTAAAAGGACACTATGTTTTGTCATGAGTTTGTGGAAAAAAGTATTATTCCTGTCATGTATAGGAAAGATATTTCATGTAAATTGCACTCTTTCCTTTTACCCTGAAGTTTTTCTTCCATTCAAAAGATACTGTATCTTTTATCATTCAAGGCCTCTCTGCATTGACCCTGGAGAATACTGAAATAGTCCTTTTATCTGTCCTAAATCAGGTGAACAATAAAGAGATATTGATTTTTTATACAGCATAAATAGTTCACGAATGTATAAAAATTTAATTCAGGATTCAGTGGGTCAAATACTAGATTGCAATAAATTAGAAACAAACTCAGCAGAGCTGGTCTATGTTACAGCAACTGGCAGTGCTGTTCAATTTGTCAGGAGTGCTGCACTTCCATCATTTAATAGCTCCAAGAGATAATAACATCTGCAGTTTTGGGTTTTCAAAGCCAGCCTCTTCCTTCCCTTGCTCTTACTCAAGCAGTAGAGAGGACTTTGCAGTGAAATCCTTGCAGTGTAATAAAACATCTCACTTGCCCCTCTCATTGAGAGCAGCTGCTGCACTCTGAGCTTGGCATCACCAGTAGGAAGCTGCTGAGGAGTTGATGGCATGAGAACATGAGTCATGGGCATGCCCCAATCCCCCAACTAGTGTAAATCAGTGTAACTGCACTGTTACAAGCTCCAAGAACCGAGATAGCTTGTAAATACAGGAAATATGGGTGTTGTGCAACATAAATAAAGCCAGAAGAGACAATTCAATCTATCTCCTGCCCCAAAGTAGAGTCGTCATTATTTTGTCACTTCTGAAAAAAGGTTACTTTTTTCTTGAAAACTTGTGGTAGTAAAGACTCCCCAGCCCTCCCAGACGGTGCCCCTGTGTCTCAGTACCTTTATGATGAGAACATTTTCCCCCAGTGTCTAGCCTAAATATTTATTTTTATGGTTTAAGTTAATTTCTGCTTTAGCTAATGACTGATGCCAAAGTTCTCCTTTCATCCCAATTAATTGCTCACCCCTTGAGCTTGATGCAGCTTTGTTTACAATCTGGTCTGGCCACAGCTGTTATGAACCTGAGACTGCTGATTGGATTTGGAAAAGTGTGAGTCTCGGGCCAGTGTGTCTATGCCTTCTCTAGTGGTCTGAAACTGGCACACTTCTCAGCCTGAGAGATCTTGCAGTCTGCTGAATTGGCCATCCAGCCATGAAACATCCAATGCCTCTGGAAAGATTCAAAGTAATGCTCGTGAAAAAAACAGAGTCCTAAGATTGGGAGGTTTTTCCTTGCCACCTATTACAGGAACATTCTGTTAGAGTTTTTAACATAAGAAATAGATATAAAGGCATGTTTTAGACTGTTTGTGTGATTACTACAAAGGAAAGCACTATCTCATCAGTGGGATAATGCTTCCTTTTTAAGTTGTAGCACCTCTAATCTTATGCTCTTTAGTGAGATGACAAACGTCAGCCTGTGCATTAAGTATTTTTAAATGGCATTGAGTTTTTGTTGCATGATGGTTCCAACTAGTGCTTAACATTATTATCTCTTGTGCTCATTAACGGAAATATTTCCTTTCTATCAAAGTAAAGGACTTAGTGTTTGGTGAAGAAAATAGCATTGGTTTGAAAATAAAATAGAGTATAAGTAAAAGAAAGAGCTATTGCTGATGAAAAGGCTTTGATGAAAATAGTATTGAAAATGGCAGAAATGTCTTTTTCTCTGATAATTTCTTCTCTATTAATGGCTTATTCTGCTATGATCAATAAAAACTCCTTCAAGGGTCACAGTGCTTCCCAAGTTGACTATTGCAACAAAAACAAATTGGTTCAAAGCCTTTCCTGAGTAAACAGTTACTGATAATCCTTTATCCTCCCTGTTCATTGCTCTTCACTAGGGCTTGATCTTCTCTAGCAAAGCAACTGGAGACAGCAGCCTTGGCTAAACCTCAGGCTGGGGGGCATTTCCTCAACAAGGAGATTCACTGTGGCATTTTCCTGGGCCCTGCTCAATCTTACTTGGTGCCAGGGTCAATTCACTTGCCTTCTCCTGAGATGGAGGAAGGATCTTGTCTGGCGGTCAGAGATATACGTAGACTTTTCCATGGCTCTTGTACTCATTGCTGACTATCAGCCATGCTTTAGAGCCTGGAGCTCTTCCTCTGTTTGTCTAATCCTCCCATTCCACTGCAGAGCCCGGGAACATAGTTTAGTGTCGTCCTTCAGATGTTTTTAAACCACTTTCCTCCCTGAAATTTTCTAAGAGCCTTCAGACTATGGACAGATTGCCTAGCAAGCTCCTTTTTGCCTCCATGATCCTCTTGAACTTCTAAGGCCCTTGTTGACCTTTTCAGAGTGACAGCAGGCAAGACTACCTGAAATTACAAACCAGGGTTATTTTCTCAGCTCAGGCACATTCCTCTGGAGTAAAATTGCAATGCCTCAGGGGACCTTTGGGCCTGTAGAGAGTGCAGTATGATCTGGATTGGTGCCTGACACATAGGCAGTGGTCTCCTTGCTCTTGCCCACAAGCCTCCTGCTGTCTGCAGGCTGACAACTTTGTGCCCCAAGCCCCTGGGGTCATCTGTTACTCCAGCCCAACTAAGTGTATGGAGAGCAACTGCAAAGGCTCAGTTGGTTGCACAACTATGTTAATTGTTTTGCCTCTGGGTCTTCAGTATCATTTTGTTTTTCTGAGAACTCCTTGCAGTTAACCAAATAGTTGCAGTTCATCTCAGACACTTCAGACTTAGACCACATAAAAACTTTTTTTAAGCAGGCAAGTAATTCTTTCCACTTCAAGTCACATCAATGGATTTCTGTTGGAGCGTTTTTCTTGTGATTAATACCAACAGTGAAAGTAATATTTAATTTGCCTCATGTCTCTCTAAAAGACCAAAAACTGTCTTGGCTCCCACTCAGATGTCTGGAAGAACAAGCAGTCACTCACCATTGCCCCTTCTACAAGCTAACCTTCCTTTCTGCAGTTCAGAAAAAGGTTATGAACTTTGGGGGGTGGGAGAAGAATTTGTAGTGACCTCTTGTAATTTTCACCACTTCTGTGACTACAAAGGAATTGGTGTTTCTTTTGGTCATTTCATTCCAGAACCTCATTTTTTTCATATAAATCAAGGAAAAAAAGCATTTGAGGGTGGGATTTACCTCAGCAGACATAACCTGAAGCCACAGTGTGGAGGTCTACAGCTTTGGAAAGCCATATTTCATGATAAGAAGAAGAATTACACTTTTAAGGAGTGATTCAACTGACCTGTTTTAGACATCTACTATAGGAAGAGAGAAATCATGTTCAAAAAAATGTTTTGGTTTTTTCCGATAAAGTGACTATAAAAGGGCCTTTGAATAACCAGATCACATGTAGGACCATGTAATCTGACTGTTTCATTAAAAGAATCACACCTAAATGTCTAGGGTGGGACTCCAGCAGTTCAGGCTCAGTTTTATCTATGTTTCTCACATGATTGAAATTTTAGTCATAATTTTATTCATAGCCTGCTCTGTGACTGAACTCGAGCAAGGTGCTATGCCAGAGAGAGAGGAAAACATGGTGCTGCTGTTTTTTTCCCTGGTCCTTGCCAAGCTGTCCTCCCTCATTTATTTCCACAAGAGTCTGCTCTGTGTCTCTTCCAAAAAGAAACATTTTTCTCTCTGCAACACATAGGAGGAAGGCAAAATGTGTCTGAGATCCTACAATGCCACCTTTATTATTTGGAGATAAGTTATCTTGCGAAATGAATTTTCTCTCCCAGAATTCAGAGTTTGCTTTTCCACTGAGGTTTGAATTTTTAACCACATGTGAAAGCAAACAACTTACTTGTGCTGATGGGGATCTCTTGCACTGTTATACCTCTGCTTCCTTAAGTGTACACAGATGACCTCTGTCAGAGACTGGATAAGGACAGACATGGGCTACAGAAGCCTTTGTTTTAACCCAGTCCAAACTTCTGAAGTTCTTAGTGCTGAACTGTTAGTCTTGAAGTGGGAATTAATACAGGGAGGTCTTTTTGCTTGCATTATACAAGAGGCCAAGCTGGAAGGTCAGTTATGGCCCCTACGTCTTTAAAGTCAGTAGATCTGTGAATTAGCCACCCATAATCTTCAGGGATGCCAAATTAAAGCCGTGTCAAAGTGAGAAAGAAATATATTGGAAAACCTGGCAAGCATTCAAGCGTAAGCTCACTGTTCATCTTGATCTTGTTGATTTGAAAGATTTGCATTTCAGACCTTTCAGAAAATATTAAGTTATTCTTTCAATCATCTCATAGTGTCAACACTCTGGTCCAAAATTAAAGTATTCAAATATGCAAACTCTTCTCAGTTTACATACTATGCATATGTGATATTTTTCATCTTGGTTATAATAAAGACTGAACCAACAATTTCCTAAGCCAAAAAATTTAACATTCTTAAACTAAAACACTGTTTCCTGCTCATAAAGCTGATTTGGGCTCAGAGCTTCTGTGGTTTTAGTGTGGAGGAGGTTGCACTGCACAAATTAAAGCAAATACATTTCCTTCCAAGCGGTGCTGTCAGAAAGTGACTTCTGCTAGACTCAGCTTTCATGTAGAGGCGTTTGCAGTATCATAAATACCTGTTCTTCCTCCTCACGTCAAGAGTCCCTGAGACCTCGGGTTCCCTAATTTCCTTTTTGAGCACAGTTTCCCTGACAGGGTTCACTAGAGTTTAGTTTAGTTTAAATCTGGTGCCTGGTGGGTTGAGTTCTTTCTTTCCTTTCTTTAGCCTTTGCTGTCTTCTGTTAAAAGCTGTCATGCATTTGAAAGTCTCCGATTAAAAGCAAGACTTTGCCCTTTCTGCATAAAACAGCAGAAATCTGAGTCCTAAAGCCCCCAGGAGTGGATTCTCATGATTTCCCTCGTGTACTCCTTTCTCCTCCTCAAAAGCTACCTTTTATTCCTCCTCCTCCTCTGCTGCACTTTGCAGTGTCTCTCATTCTGAAGCTGGCTCAGTCAGAGCTAGGGGAACTCTTTCCCGGGGCTGTCAAAGCTTCCTGGAGATTCCCACATACCTTAATCTCGCAAAGATTTCCCCATCTTGCAAAGATTCTCTACTTGTTCACCAAGTCAGCTAACTTTTAGCCCCAAAAGACAGGAATACTAACAGGATCAGGACAAGGCCTTTATAACATCCACCTTCTGTTCAATGGATGTGATTTTGGTTAAAATGGTTCGTTCCTTTACATATGCAAATTGTCATTCTGATTAGTTCAAGATGGTTCTTCAGGCTTTGTGTGGCATAATTGTTGTAATAGCAACATTACAAGGACATTCCCCTGCTGAACCTCAAAAGAACACACCATCTGCATTGCTCCAGTCTTATAGCCTGGGTCGTATTTAACTTCAGGATTCAGGGGTTTGGGAAAATTTCTCACCTTTATGTTCTACCCTTGTACAAAGGATCTATAATTTCTCTCTCTCTCTCTCTCACACACACACACACACATGCACACCTTTGCACCAATATCTGTTAATGTGGCAGAGGACTAATTACAGTACAGGCAGCCACTGCACCTACACAGGGACTGCTCGTAGCCCTGACCCTGCTATACTTTGTCACCAGGACTGACCCGCCAGAACGGTGCTGTTGTATTAGTGGTTTTGATGATTTGTTTTTTTCCCAATCTAGAACTGAATTACAGAAAT
The DNA here is from genome assembly GCA_013397795.1 of Orthonyx spaldingii. NCBI lineage: Eukaryota > Metazoa > Chordata > Aves > Passeriformes > Orthonychidae > Orthonyx > Orthonyx spaldingii. The sequence continues at coordinate 4,062,248 of VZTJ01000487.1, read as the reverse complement.
TGAAATTTAATATTAACATATTCCCGCTGTGACCAGAAATGTCTTTTTTTTTGCTAATGTCTTTACAGCTGAAAATGTATCTCCATCATGAAATTGAGGGGTCTCCACTGATTTTCGCTGAACAACTTTTGAGTTACAGCACCATAAATGTCAGGGAAGCAAACCAAGTTATTCTTTTGTACCATTTGAATTCACAAATCCACTAGTACTAACCCTCTTGTGATCACAGCTGTAGTTAAATAGACTAAGGGGGCTGTTTTTATAGATAAACCTTTGTTTATGTCTCACCAGACTTCATATTTACTGCTTAAATCAGTAAAAAGTACTCACAGAACCAGGAAACAACTCTCCTTATGACTCATGTATTACTAGGTCCAAACTGCTCCTAAACTGCTCCAGCCCAGAGTTAACATATTTTTTAAAGTAAATCCCAACTGTCAGTGGATGACTAGAGGTACAGAACTTATGTCTTAAAATTATTCCGTTCCTAATGTCACATTGTGTTAAAAAAAATTGTGAATTAGGCTAGACATTTCATAATACTGGACATCTGCCTTTGACAAATAAATATGTCGTAGTCAAGCAAAACAGCCCTAGGAGAATATTAAAGATGCTACTGTCTTTTTAAAAAGAGACTAGCATAAAGAATTGAAAGAGTTAAGGCCATGTTTTCCACAAATACAGATGAACAAGCAGCTAAAGATTATTAAGTTGACAACATACTGTAATTTCATAAAATTTTATCTGTAGCTTGTATAATACATCTGAGCTCTGTGATTTCAATGACCTTCTACATGATTTACTCAAAAATGTGGATTTTCATTGTTCCTGGTGATCATGAGTTTTATCTGGTCATTTGACAGTCTATTTTCTGGGTGATTTTTTGTGTGGTTTGGTTCTGAGAGTTGAGAAATGCTGCAGATATTAAGCAGAGTAGGACTTCGATCTCTGTTCCACCTGCTAATTCTCCATTGGATATTCAACACAAACTTATCACAGAAGGAAACTACATCTCAACATGCAGGAAGTGAGGAACAGAGACAACATCAAGGAGAATGCATTTTCTCTTTCTGTGAACTATTTTTACCTCACAGACTGCTATTCCACTGAGCAAACTCAAGATAGGTAAAAGAAAGTGCAGGCTCATCTTGGATCAGTTGGAATCCTCAATATCTTTAATGTGCTTTTATTTTTACCACTTGGCTGGTGATGTTGTGTCTGGCAGATTGCTGTGGCAAATCTATAGACCAGCCATCCTGCTGTATAATAAAATACCCCCCAAATCTGCATTTTACTAAAGTAGATGCTATGATTATCCAAGAATAGCCTGCTGGGAACTTGCAGAGTTCAATGCTACATTTATAATGGTGCAATAAAAATGGCAGTCTGACTCTAGTACAGCACTTTCCTCACTACTTTCTCTGGACAATGACAGTGTCATTGCTGACATTGTCAATGACTGTCACCATCTACCTTCTTTGCATTTCAACCTGTCCTTATATGGGGGTAGGTTATATTCCATCAATCAAGGTGTTGCCATTGAAAAAAATTGCCCAGGGCAATCTTGATCAATTTTCTCATGTTGAGTTCAAAAACAACCCTTTTGTACCAGTGGTTTTCCCTCCTTATTGCTAAACCTTTCCTATCTCCCTGCCGATGCAGACTCTGCTGAAAATATATTATCATTAGGGTTGTGTTTCTCAGAAAAGTAAAAAAGCATATCAGGAAGTTAATCCTGGATCCATGAAAAACACAGACTACAGGCTGAAAACTGAAATTTTACTGTTATTGGGGAACAGCACTAAAAAAAAAAAATCCTTACCTTAGAAGCAGTCTTTGAGCTACCAGATCACACTCTGAAAAGCAGCATTTCAGACAGATTTCTGCCTAGTGCTTTGGAAGAACAGATAACTGCATGGATTAAGATTTTCTTCACCTAAATGCTTTTCTGCAGTACTTTCTTCTACATTATCCTATTGAAGTGGGATTTTGCGCTCTTGGCTCCCTAGGAATGCACCTCCAGCCAAAGGATTTACCCAATGCCTCTTTATCATTTCGAAAACCAACATCAGCACTATTTATGCTGAAGTGTGTTGGTAGAAACATATCTCACTATGATGACACACCCTACCTGTGTTCTGAGTTCAGCAGGTAGCTCCCATCCTTTTCCCATCAGCCTGGCAGCTCACATCTCCACAATGCCTGTGTCCTGACACAGAACATAGTCTGGTTTGGAATTGCTGGGTGGGATATCCTACACATTTGTCCAGTTGATGCCCCAAAGACTGTGTCCAGCCCTCATTCTGTTAATTACTGGAAAAAAAGGAAGCAGATTTCCCTTTCCACATTAGCGTGAGTGCTTCCCATGTCATTTCTTGACAGCTTTTTTCAACCTGTTAAAGCAGTATGATGAACTGCCATGAGAGGGTAAAGCTCCTCCAGTTTGCTTGCCTGATTGAAGATTCGTGGCAGGTCCCCTGAAACCACTCTGTGATATCAGCTCACACAGGTGGCTTCCCCTTACCTCATGCAGGCACACAAAATGTTCACAAAGATCATATATAGGCTGTTGAGCATCCTGATGAGTGTGTAGCTCAGCTTCCAACATCTCACATCTGGCAGAGATTTTCCCGTGCAACTAGTGAAATCCATGATCCGCCTCTGTGTTATTAAGTAAATAGAAATGGTCTTACATCCTTTTCGGAATACCAGAAACTACAAATAGTCCTGCTAATCTTAGTCTGGCCAGCGTGACCTTAGGCCATTTTTTAAAAATGGCTTTGAGAAGAGGAAGCTCCCAAGTGTAGCTAGTAGGGTTAGACATCCTGCCTACGTAAGACTAGATGAATTAATCTTCTCCAGTTAAGGGAGAGCCAGTGTCACTGCTTTTTAAGCATTTTTTTCTGGGTTGGGATAAATCTGTCTCCCTTGGGGTCTCTGCCTCTCTGCACTGATGAGAGAGGGAGCTCTGTTGATACACGTAGCTAGGCTCCAGGCCTTTGAATGATCAAAATTAAATAGGATTAAATTCACCCATTGTGCTTATTTTTTTCACCTATGGTAACAACTGAGAATAATTTACCTAACCTTCTTTCTTCTCACTAGCAGTTTGGAGGTATTATTTTTTTATCACTTTAAAGTTTCAGATTTTTTAGCACGAACTACAATGTATATTACCAGTGGAAATATTTTGATATAGTAGGGACTTCACCACATGCTTCAGTTGTTTTTATATCCGTTATTGCTGTGCCATTTTAATGCAATTTTCCGCAGACTCCTGTGTTATTAACCTGCATTCATCATTTATATCCCTCTCCCGAGGCTTGTTGTAAGACTCTATAGAAGAAGATAAACAAATTACAGATACAGGAATTAATTGTTGCCTCACTGGAGCACCACTCCCAAGGAACTTTAGGAACATTGGTTAGAATTAAGCAGCCCATAGGCCACACTGCTGGTTGAACAACAAGGTTGAACAGAACTGGAGAAAACCATATGCAAAGAGACACACAGATTAGGGCAGATAAGAGAAAATGGAAGGTATTGAAAGTGAAAAAAATTACTGCAGACCTCTAAGGAATGAGGCTTTGTAAATCAGATGTTAAAAACTTCTTCCAGCAAGGTTTCCTCCCTGTTGCACCTACTACCTTTTCTACAAGCCACATCACCTCTGATGAGCTCATTAGGCAGCTCTGCCTCTTCTTTCTGTTTAGTTCCCTGTCCACTGAGGTTCAGGCATAGAAACCCCTGCTCCCTCATAAGGGAGAGGAGTCAGAGTGGCTTGACCCTTCCTGGCAGATCCTGGGTGTCCCATGGTCCCAGCCCCATCTCCAGCCCAGGACAGCTGCCCAAGGCTTGGCAGCACAGCCGTGGAGGAGGGCAAGGGGAGCATGGGGAAAAGGAAGAAGGACCACAGTGCTGAGAAGGAAGACATTGTTAAAAGAGCAGTAGAGAGAAGAAGGGACATGAGGGTGAAGTGAGTTCAGAGGAATGTGGGGGCACATCAAAGTGACTGTGTCTTTTAAAGAAGCATATGGTGCCTTGAACCTCAGGGGAGCTGTGTTGTGCTGCAGTGGGTAATGACAAAGAATAACAGACTGTCCCTTTTCCCTGAAAATCATGTGGTTGAAATGGATAAAACACATCAGAGGAGAGATGAGTGACTGGCCCTGTGTCCAACAGGAGCTCTGCGTGGAAGCCACTGAGAGCACCCAGGCAAACCCCAGCCAGGTGTGCCGGCAGTGAGGGACTGCTGCCCTCGGGAGCACGGGGAAAACACGGGGGACAGAAAGCTGTGACGAGGCAGAGGCTATGAAAAGGGCAAGGGAAGGGTGCAAAGTTTGGCTCCAGTAAGGTTTGCTAGCCTGACCTCGAGTGTACACAGAGCCCATGAGAGAGTGAGAGCATGACTGAGTCCTTTGCTTGGAGCAAAAATAGTGGCTGTGAAAGAAACGGGAAAGAAGCAGGCAGATACAAAAGAGAAGAAAGCTGAGGAAGAAAGGAAAAGAACATGAAAACACTATCCTCAAAACCAAGGCAGACATGCCAGCCATATTAATTTCCAGTACAAATGCCCTTCCTCCACTGCAGCTCAATAAGGGATCTGATCACAGTGAAGTTTACATTGTGTGTTTTCAATAATAATAATAATAACAAGAAAAAAACCAATGCCCAGAATTAAAAGTCAAAGGCTCAGCTTAATTCTGAAAGAGGAACAGAAGGAGCAGCTTTGCATGGAGATGAATGTGTTTTTCTCTGTCTACAGAAGAGTTTTGTGGGTGGTTTTAAGCAGTTTCAATGGTGGAGCTGATAGTCCTAAGAAACAATCTCTTCTGCTATATTCTACAGTTATTTTTCAGCCACAGCTGTCAATCACATGGTTTTTCAAAGAAGGCAAGTGTCAGTATCTCTGCTTTGTAGAGACAACACAGAGATGAGAAACAACTTGCCCAGTATCAGTCAGTACAGTATCTGTAAGGCAGTCAGGATCAGTAAGAATCCCCCCAACAGGGTCCCAGCCTGGCCCACGTCTCTTCTGTGTCCCCTCTGTGAGGGTTGGGGAGCGTTAGTGCTGATCTGCTGAAAAAGTCCTGCACCCACATTCAAAACCACAGGGTAGATTCCCATTTGCCTCGATTGCTGTGGCCAAAGGCCATTTCCATGCCACATCCCAGATTGTGGGGATCTCTACTGGAAATATGCCCTGGAATTGTTGAATGCAGTGGTGGGAGTCAGATTTTTTGGCTTCATTATAGTCATTCATTATATGACTGGGAGGAAGCATTTAATGCTTTGGGCAATGATACCTAAAGTCTGAAATAGACACCTCTGTTTAATTTTTGTGGTGTAGAAAGAAAATAAATCTACACATAACAGCAACAACACTAACTGGAAATTAGGGAGATATTTTCCCCATTTGTGAAAGCATAACCTGTACAGATTCTCTTGTACCTTCTCCTGCAGCATCTGCTGCTGGCCACTCTCTGACACAAGATGCTGTGCTAGATTGGACTTGGGTGCAGTCCAGCCTGCAAATATCTGCGTTCCTAAATAAGTTGTGAAGTTTTCTCACATTCTGTTCCTCAATCTGCATAGAACAGCCCAAATAAAGCATAATCTTCTCCTTTGAGAAATCTCACATTACATACTTTCTTATTTTCTGGAGCAAAATTTCTTTCAATGCTCTCCTCGAAGCACTTGTATTCCTGACAGGGGTTTTGTAACATGCTTATCAAGGCTCTGCTTTCCCAGTGGAGGCCCACAGCTAACTACTACAGTCACAGAGTCTTTGCATAGTGGTTCTTAAACACCTTGCCATCCTCAAAACTGTCTGGTCAGTTCATTCTTGAAATGACCACCTAAAAGAACAGAGTGGGTAGAGATGCTCTGTATGCTTTGCAGTTTTTGGTATGAGATTGTTTAGCAACTTTCATATTTCAAATTTGCAGTTTGCTAAACCAGAAAAAAAAAGAATCAGGAGATGAAAATACAGCTTTTGACTCTGAATTCCATCATGTCATGCAAAAATATTTATTTTGGTGCTACAAGTGGAGGATAGATGAAGAACAAGTATTTGTTTAAAAACCAGAGGCCAAACTGGTGCATGGATGAAATTATTCATTTTCATTGTCTCCTAAATTCAGTTCAGTGTTATCTTAATATAGTTTTTAGTATTACAAACGGGACTGTGACTTCTATTACAAGCATGCAGCTTGCTTCACAGGAGACAAAAAGTCTATATTCCTTGATTGGTGCCATTTCAAACAAACTCTGTGATGAATGTGGAAAAATGCACTGTCCCAGTCCAGTATCTGAAACACAACATCTACAGAGGTAACAGTGAGAAATGTGGCTTGTTTTCTAGGAGGGCCAGACACAGAGATGATGCTCAGTATAAGAAACGGGTAAATAATGGATCCAACGTTGCAGGCAGCGATGAGCAGCCTGAGATTACAGATAACTCTGTGGAAATGATGAGGGAAAATTCAAATCCACATAACAATAGTTTTAGGTAGGAAAAAGAAAAAAAGCCTTTAAGGGGATCCTTAAGTTGTCGCTGACCGCTAGACCGCCCGGCTGGTCGAGGGGCGACAGTACCCTCGCGTGCCCGGACACAGGCTCTCACGCCACACGCGGGTGCGCGGCGGCGATGCAACGCCTTAGCCTTCTGAGGGCAAGTTCGAGGCAGGTAACAAGTCCCACAGCCCAGGCTGGGGCTGGCAGCAGCCGATAGATCAGGAGCGACGCGGAGGCGATGAAGGAAGAAGAGAGGACTCGTTTGTGGGCTAAATCCAAGGGTTTATTCTCTGCCCTGGCGGGGGCAGAAGAACTTACTGCGTGGATGGGAACCACAGAACGAGCCCCGAAATGACCGTTACAGGGGGTTTTAAGGGAAGGGGAAAAGGGGGAGGAGAAGGGGAACGGACGAATGGGGTGCATGAAGGGGGAGGACAGGAACCAATAAACGAATTACAAAGGCGGGACATATTTGAACAAACCAACGGGGAAAACAGAGTAACTGAAGCTTCTAGCAATACATGAATATGAAATCAATCATATGAATATCTAAATCAACTGTGAGGGGAGAAGGGAGGGGCCGGCACCTTGATGGACAGCGTCCATGACGGGAAACCGCCTCCAGCCCGCCTACCTCTCAGGACTCACTGTCCCAAGAGGTCTCGTCTACCCAGTCGGCCTGATCTAAAGGAAGGGCAGGCTGAAAGGTAGTCTCCATAGTCATAGGCAGCCCAGCCGGCGGCTGCACCACTGGCTGGATGACCGCCACATTAAGTTGTGGATTCCCAGAAGCTGAGAAATTTATTAGGAAAAAAATTGCAAAATGTTCATGTTTTGTGTCCTTCCATGCCATTTAAGGAATTATGAAACATATAAAGGAAGATGACAAAGAAAAACAACCAAACATCTAAATTCAAATAATTAGACAAAATAGAGAAAGCAATCAGTCAGATTCATCATCTTCATTTCATCCAATTTATGCCTGCTGTAGAGTTGACCCTTGTAGGAAAAGAAAGACCAGTGAGTTGTTGCCCAGGCATATTGAGTATTACAGTCCCTCCCCACAGACCACTAGTGGTCCATACATTGATTTTGCAATCACACCAAAAGCAACATCCTTAACACCACACTGGATTATTGCCCTGACTCTGACTCAGGGAACATTTCCTCTAGCTCTTGTGTTTTCCTTGGAGACCGTTCCATCGAAACATTGACCAAGCTCAACCTGCTTTAGCTGTTGACATATGACAAGGTAATAAATCAGAGCTACAGGCAAGCAGGGCAGCTGTGCTATTGCAGTTTAGAGGGAAGGCAGCCACACAGTGCCAGGACAGCTTCCCATTTCACACAGCCAGCAGCACTGTGCGTGTCCACACCATACCCTGAGGCCAACAGGATCCCTCCTGTGATCCCACACCCGGGAGATGGTGGGGAAGGGGTACAGGTAGCCAGGCCATGGTTTCAGTGATTTTCAAAATTAACCCTGACACCACAGACTTCTCAAACACACCATAGGACTCTATAGATACCACTTTTCATGGGTAAGCCCTTGTCTCAGGTGTTAGAATCCTGTCTTCTGCCCTGGGATGCTCCAGGCTGGAGGGAAGGGAGCAGTAAATCCTCGTGTTCAACAGCAGTGCACCACTGGCAAACCTCTGATCCATGGACAAGCCATGAGATACAGATGTTACATGTTGAGGGGAAATTCTTTACTGTGAGGGTGGTGAGGCCCTGGCACTGGTTGCCCAGAGAATCTGTGGACACCTCATCCCTGGACACGTTCAAGGCCAGGTTGGTTGGGGCTCTGAGCAGTCTGGTGTAGTGAAAGGTGTCCCCGTCCATGGCAGGGCATTGGAACCAGATGAGCTTTTAAGTCCTTTTCAACCAAAGTGCTTCTGTGCTTTTATGAAACTGTCCCCATGGTCAAAGATGCTGCAGCAGGTCCATCTTCTGCCCACCACAGCAGCCTTTCCTCTCCCACATAAACCCAGTACATGCTGTGCTCCTTCCAACACTCCTCAGTCCATTACGGTCTTGTTGAGAAAAAAAAAAAACCTGGAGATTTGGTGCCCAGCACTGGAGGAGCCACTGGGGGACTTCCAGATGAGTTTAGGGAGTTTTTATCCAGCACATAAGTATCAGCCAGTGGAGTTCTGCTCCACAGCTGCTTCACTGCCAGACTCCTCATGGCAAGGCTGGGGATTTACTCTCCAACTGGCAGACCCCAGCTTCCTGCTGGAAAGAGGAATCCTCATCCAGGCACTTGCAGCCGGCATACAGCTGCTGCAGCAGTTTTTAGGGAAATTTGTCCCTCTACTGCCAGCACCAATTTGTGCACATTTGCAGGTGTGACAAATTCGCTTCAGATGACCTCTGGGAAGGCAAAAGCTTTGCCTCGAAAGTGTGTCAGTGATACCACTTAGCACTCACATTTTCTACTTCAAAGTGTTCTACCAACATTAATGAAGTGAGCTTAAAAATAAGAGCTGAAAACACCCTAATAACATGAAAATACTGCCCTGGAACAAGTATATAAGCAAGAAGCCATTATAAAATGAGGACATTATTTTTTTTTTCTGTAATGAGCTTGCTTTACACAATCTATTTTAAAAGTAGCTCATCTGTTTAGCTGAAACCCTCCAGTCATTTTTTGATAGCACTGTGAGGTGGAATATAGCAACTAGGGATGTAAAATTTCAGTTCTGTGACCCTGGTGGCCTGGGAGAATATAGTACTCTATTTAGGAAGATCTTAAATTACTTCACTTATCACTCCAGACTATTTTTAAGATATATGTAAATGTATGGTACAGAGTCCCTCTAAGAAACAGTCAGCCCATGTTTTGAAGCTCTTAGACTGAGGGAGTCAGCTGAGATTTGACCAGGAGCCGTACACAGTCACAGGCGTAATTTTCTTCTGAAAGCATCATCAGGACACATGTAGCTGTGAATAGATCAGAGAGGTTTGAACAAAGCAAGCAAAAATTGCCAAATCCAGGCCTCTCGTAAGTTAGTCTCCCATTGCTTTTAATAGGGTTAGGATTTTGCCTGCTGGACTGAATTCCCAGCTCTACACTGAATTCAATGTAGTAGAAATCCCTTAATCTCTCTGTGCACCCTTCTCTCTGTGCTCTTTCCTATCTCCTCATCTGTGGATAAGGATGATACTAACATCTGCCTCCATGGGTATTATGAGAACTAATTAACTGAGCTTTCAGGAAAATTTCAGCAGCAAAGGCAAATTTCTCATGTGGAGATAAAAGACATACACACACACACACACGCAAAGATACAGATATTTGTGTGTATAGATAGATACACACATATAATTGGTAGATATAATATACCTATCACCTGCCAAACCTTTCTTAATGTCAAGGCTCTTCTTTTCTTTGCCTTGTCTTACTGTTACAATCCCCCTGTTTTTAAATGCTGTACTTTATTCAAAGTCAGTGTGGAGATGTCAGGCAGGTAGTT
>VZTJ01000487.1:3966152-4048895 GCA_013397795.1 Orthonyx spaldingii | reverse complement strand
AAGGGAAGGGAAGGGAAGGGAAGGGAAGGGAAGGGAAGGGAAGGGGAAAAGAAAAAAGGGAAAATGGGAAAAGGAAAAAAAAAAGAGAATATTAATATAAACCAGGAACTCTTTTTTGTACAGCCTGGGATAAATGATTAATGAGAAATTAGAAAACCAGTGTTTCACCTTTATAATTCAGGGAATGCTCCAGCTGTATACATAGCTGAACTTCAGGGTCTTGTTGTTAAATAGTACAAATCTTCAAATATTCCCACTGCTGCCTGTGTTCTCAGCTGCCCTCCCTCAGTGACCCTGCCAATAACCTGTGTGTAACAAAGTCACTGCTGAGGTGAATCAAAGTTGTACCATCCAGTCAAATCCTTGTACATTAAGTTTCTACTCAATGTGATCACAGTGATGACCCAAAACAAGCAATGGGATAAGAGGAGACAATGTTCTACAGTCTGGCTAAAATCGATACCTTTCCATTTGGCGACATCATGGTTTTAGCCAAATCACTGCAAGGCAGAAGCCTTCATGCCGAAAATACATGGCTATATATTCAGTGATGCAAATTATATTTAATTTTCAAAGGGTCTTGCTCATTAGTAAGTATCTTTAAGAAAAAACCACAAACAACTCTGCTAGGCATTAGAAAGTAGAAGTACCAGAGGAGTGAAGTGTCTTGCCCAAGACATCAGGGCAGTGACAGAATAAGGAGTAGATCCTGGACCACACATACATCCCATCTCCAAACCACTCCTTATGGTTCCATTGCTCCCCAGTTTAGTGTCCCAACTGGTCTAGCCATGCACAGTCCTCCTGAGCATTCTTGAGTTGTCTCTCATGTCATTTCGTAGCACCCAGCCTGACAAAGGAAATATTTCTAACTCCTCTTATGAGTCTTTTTTTTTTTTCCCCCAAAAAATTCAATGCACAGACCTGAAATTTTGGACTGCTTCTTGGAATTGGCCCTGTGGGCCCCACATGCCTCCTTCACCCACCCTGAATATTCATGGCACAGCCCCATGGTGGCCCAATGTGCCGGATACACAAGTGCAACTGTACCATGAGAACTCTCTCCAGGGGCCACAGGCCAGATGACCAAGAGCCAGGGAAGGAGGTTCATAGCTGAATATCTTTGCCCAAGGGAAAGCAGACCAAAGAATACAAAATGTCGGCAGAGGGCATGTTGCCCTTGATTGAGCCCCTGCTGGCTGGAAACCCAGAATTAACAACAACAACAAGAAGAAAATTAGTAAGGCTTGCCAGCTGGGGAGAGACATCTGGCTAGTGATCAGAGGGGCATGTGAGTCAATTAATCCATCTCCGAGCTGGATTAGCACATTGAAACATGCTTCCCTTCACTGCGGCAGAGGGACCTGTTGAATGAGCTGTAAAGATGAATGGAACTAAAGAAATTTCATTTAGATGAAGAAAAATGGCTCTGAAGTAGTGAGTGGGTGGTTTTTACATGCCTTATGTGCTGCAAGAATTAAGCACAACTCAGAGAATTTAGGGCATGAAACAGCCATTTGGATACAAAAGCTCTTGCATTTAAGATCTCATGGATTTAAAATGTGTATCTAGATATCTGCCAATTTATTTCTCATGATTATAGCATATCCAGGAAAAAAGATACTACAGTTTAGGAAAAATAACTCTTTGAGTCCATTCTTTCACAGCTGTGGTAAATCAAGTTGCTGTCTCCATGGAAGCTATTCCTGGGCTCTTTTGCTATTATATGGAATGGCAGGACTGTTGCTCAAGGGTATCATGCTGCATTTAGATCTGGAGAGACTGAGACTCAGTCTCCACCTTCTCTGTCATTGCAGATCAATGGGACATGGTCTTGTTCAATACTTTTCAGATCATCAGAAATAGGACCTGAAGGGATGACTTTGGTCACTGAGTTCAGTTCTTGCTGTCATGAACCATCAGATCATATAATCCCTTCTTTGGAATTCTTCAGCTCCCTCTTAAATTTTGCTTTTTTGACTGTTATTCCTGATGTCAGAAAGCTTTTCCAAAACTTCATTCCTCTGCCGTTTAGAAACTTATTTATAATTTCCAATGTCTGTTTATTCAGGACCAGGTTACAGTCATTTGTTCTAATTCCAGAAATGTCTTTTAGTCTCCTCCCTTCTGAGTACTCAGACCCCTGAGGTGTCTATGGATAGCTGTCCAAAACTTCAGCTTTCCTTTCACTAAGCTAAACATTTGAAGCCACACTGTTCTCCCCTGAAACAGGCTCATCAGTCCCCTGTGGGTTGTAGTTGTCCTTCCCTGTACCACCTACTTCAATTATTATTTTCACAATTATACCTGGATTTTATACAACTTTCAAGTGATATCCTGTGCACCAACACCACCTTGCATCTGCAGAAAATACCCTTTCTGTTTGTGCTCTGGAAGTTGTATTCACTGACTGGGGAGCTTCTAACTTTAGGAAAGTATGAGGAGTTTCAGTTAGGATATGGAAGCTGATATTTGGGACCTCGTAGGAAGAAGCACATGAGTTTTCTCAACTGGGAGATGGTGCCCAGGGACAATCTTGATGCAGCTATCAGCAAAGCGAATTGAGTGCTAGGATGCATCAGGCAAGCTTTTTGTAGCAGAAGTGGTGAGGACTGCCTTTTTGTATTACTAACAAGCTAAACAGTGCCAGTGAAAAGACATTGACAATATAATCCTGATTGCCCATACTGAGAAATTGCTTGAATGGTCCCTGGAGTTCTTTTGGGATGTGACATTGTTCTGAATAATTCATAGACATGTGTTGGGACTGAGCTCATAGGGGGGACTATTCACCAGAAACATTTACAACGTGGGCCTCCTTTTTCAGAGGCTGGCAGAGGCCAGCTGGATGAGTGCTCACCACTGTGGGCCTAATGATCTCATTGCCTCAGAATGGTCCCACAGAGGTTTAATTTATGAGACCAGACATAGCTATACACACGAGGGTGCAGCTCCTCATGTGAAGGACGGTGCACAGTTCTGATCATCTGTGCTGACGGCAGAGGAGCTCAAAGATTGCAGCTACAGCTCTTAAACTGTGACAGACACCAGAATGTGATTATATCATTTAATGGCTTAAACAGTCTCCAGCCATGGAGTTTTGACCAATGTAACTCTCCCAAGACAGCTCCTGGGAAGAGGCTGGAGACTGTCTTAGCCCCAGCAGTATTCACATCAGATCTGTGGCATGGGACCGTCCAGTTCTGGTGCTCCAGAGATTGTCTGTGTAATGGCCCAGCACAGCTCTGTCAGATGGTATCCAGACCAGAGTGGTCCATGACCCATCCTATTTGCTAAGATCATTTCAGCCAAACTGGCTCAGATGTAGTGAAGAACTACCTTTGGTGATCAAAAGAATCCAGAATTAACTCTATGAGAGCAGGAAAAACCGATTTTGAATGCTTTTGATAAATCTGCTTTATACTCAAAAGTAGCTTTATGTACAGAAACTGTCCAGAGCCCCTGGGAATTTGGTTCTCAACTCCTTTAACTGGAGCATGTCAAATAATTTCAGCTGTCACATGTCATGTCTGAGAGACAGTGAGCTTTGACACAATATGTGTCAAATATACCTTCAAACGAATGCAGCACTTCTCTGGGAGGTAATGACAATTGCTGAGCATGATTTCCTTCTGAATAAATATAACTCCACAGACATCAGCCAAAAGAAATTAACTCTCCTTGAAGACATTTCATAGGGATTGCCTCCTTTCCTCTGTCTCCGTTACTGCTCTTCTCTCTCACGGAAAATGACAAAGTGGATAAATTCAGGACTTACCTCTCTGAAAAACAAGGAGGGACTAGAGTAATGTAAGCCCAAACCCACAGACATCTGTACATAACTAGGGTTGTATGAAGTTGACAGACACCTTGTCCCTATTGCTACTGTGTCACTCAGTGTTCATTACCAGCTATTGACTGTTGTCCAACACAGTCCCAGAGATAAAGATAGAAGGACTCCCTCTTGGTGTGTGTATGAAACCTTTTGCAGTGAGCATTTCACCTCTTTAGGACCCCTGCTTATACTTACACATTGCTTAAAATACAGTATTTATCAGAAATTCAGTTATCTCCTCAGAGAAACCAAGGAGAGGAGAAGCACTTCTCCCCCCTTTCTCTTTAAGTACAATGAAAAGACTCAAACGTGGTCCCCAATTTGGAACCTGTTTAGAGGAGAGATCCAACAAAGCAAAACCTTCTTTGTTAGGGGACCACCAACAGTTCATTCAAAAGGAAATCTAATTTAAAAAGTGATCATTAATAAGTATGTATGCTTGAAAATAAGAATTTCAACATGAAATGCAGGTAGATATAAATAGATGGCAATAAATTTATGGACTTTATAAATGCACCCAAACTTACTCTCGAAGCCCATGAATGTGGTGAAAGGACTCCAACATGTTTCATATCACCAGTGGGGAGTATGGGACTTACAGGGATGGAGAAATGTCCCTACAGTCACACTTGACAGAGAACTATGAATTCTATTGAGATTTCATGATCAGCAGATGATAAGTTAATCATGATGAGAGAAAAGAGTCAGTTAGGACAGCTCTAGGAGCATGAAACAGGTGTAAATATCCCATTAAAGTAATTAAGCAATATTCCTTCAATATGGCACAGCAATAGACACAGGGAAAAGACCAAGGAAAGATAAGCCTGGCCAAGTTGGTTGTCACCTATGTCAAGTGCAATTTTATAAGTATTTGCTGCCAGCAAACACAAACCACCAGCAGTGGCCATCTCGGAAGTGAGAAGTCCCTGATTCAAGAAGAAAAAACAAATGGGTGTTTTAAATTTACCTACAAACTGCTCTGATTTTATTCGCCTCTAAAGAAAGCTGTGTATTCTAAAAAGAAACTCCTCTTTAGGAGAGATTTTTAGCCTGTTTTTCAGGATGTTCAGCAGAAACTCTGGGAATAATAAAGGAGTGTTTAAAGTAGATTGCCTGCCTCATTCAGCTGTGTCAAGGAGCTGATCCAAAGACACCCAGGAACTTTAAAAGGTGCTGGAGCTGGCCCATCGGTTTCTAGTACTAATAGGAACCGAGCTGTTAATGTTTTTGCATGACATCCTGTAAGAAAAATCACTGGCATTTGGCTTACTCAGGAGATTTCACCATCTGTTGTTGTAGAGGCCCAATAATGATACAAAACACAAATAAGCAAAAAACCTGAACACTCTGTCAAATTTAGTGAGGTCTTAAAATATTCCTGCACAGGTAGAGAATTTTGCTGGAGGAGAATCAACAGAGCAGTGGGCTCAATTACATCCGAGTTTCCTGTGTAAGACCTGTCAAGCAACTCCTATCATCATGTCTGTAAGTGAGTGTGAGTAATGGGTTTTATTTAAATTCATGTGGTGTTAGCTACCTACACCCAGACAGATAATGGACAGATAGCAGAACAATGATCATCAAGAGGCTATCACTTAATTCTTGTTTTATTCTGCAGCTTGCCTGCCTTCATCTGTCTTCCCTTCTTAAGAAGTAAGTACGTTCCTTCTGTCTCAGATGGAAATGCAATGGCCTATTATGCATTCACCACAAGTTTTCCATTTTCCATCCAAAATCATGACGGTGATACAAATATGAAAGCCCACAGAATTTGTTTCCAAAAGCATTCAGCTCCACACATATATGTTTAGCTTCCTGCAATTGAATTTTTTATCCCCCAAAACACACAGTCAACTTCCTTCTAAGTAGCAAATATAACATTTAAGGAGTTTATTTGCCTTACCAAAAACAATAGGTATTTAGTATGGTGGTAAGGGCAGAGCATCCTACAAAATATTGAAATAATCTGTTGGCTCGCTGCAGTTCTATTGATTTAAGAAACACAAAGGGAATATGCTGAACAAGATGAGGGGGGACATTAAGTAGCATCACATGAATGTGGTAGTAAAGCATCTACATACTCTCATCACTGTCAGCTTCCTGCAGGACAAAAATATGTGTTCAGCCCTGAAAACTATGTCCTTCCAATATAAGTATTGGTATGTATTCGTTGCCCTAGCTATCTGAATTCTTTTGGGTTTAAGGAAGCTGTCAAAGCCTTACAAGTATGAATGCTGTTGTGCAACTAAAATTAATGGCTCCTTTTCTGCTTCCCATATTTTAAAGCTTTAAATGAGTCTTATTACTGGGGAAAAGATGAGGAGAAGCAGAGGGGCTGTCAGGACGGAACTGTAAATCTTTTGGCATTTAAAATCTTAGACCTGATTGACCTCATGACGGTGCTTCAGACCAGTATTTATCTTGGTGTTGTAAAGCAAGCAAACTACCTTTACCCAGGCATGAATCCCACTTTGCAATCTGCTGTAACTAACTGGGGTATGAGACTCAAGTGAAGTGCTCCAGTCAAGCAAGTAAACATTGAAAAACAAACAAAAACATTTGCATTTGAGGAAGTATTAAATGTATTTATCATCTGCCCTTTGAGTCTGTGTAACTGCTGAAGGAAGGAGACAGTAATATGAATAGTTGTAACTCAGTTATTAAGTAAAATGGAAATATATGAATAATTAATACTAACAATAACTGGTGCTTGCCTGGCTGGCATATGCTGAGGTTCTAGTTGGTGCTTGTCAAGGCATGATAGACTAAGGGTTGCTTGGGGAGAGGGCTTCCTTTTTGCTCAGATCCCCCAGCACACTGTGGGCTGCAAAACGAGCTCTGGGCTGGCTATTTTCAGTGCAGTGGGGAGTTCCCAGCAACACCCGGCTCATGGCTGTAGCATGAAGCCTGGCTTCAGAAAGCAGAGTCAGCCTGCCAAGCACTCTGCCTACGGTGTCTGTCTACACCAGCAGCTCTGGCCCAGGGGAATTCAGACTCAATAGGTGTTATTGACACCCTCATATTTCAGCTGGCTCCCCTGCTCTTCCCCACAGCCATTAGAAAGGCTCTCCAGAAAGCACTTTGGAGCAGCAGCCAAACCCAGATTCTCTGAAAATCCTATGGGATTTTCCTAAGGAATTTTCATGTGCCCAGAAAGGAAAGGGAGCCATGGAAAAATGGCTAGCTTATGATTTTTTCTCTATGTGCTAGCAGCAGGGATAACCCCACATGTCCTATTGAATTGTTCTTCCACCAGTCCGTTCCAAGGGAGCAGGTGATGTAATTCTCCAGAGAGTATCTCCTGTTTTACCAGCGTGCCCCTATTCCTACCTTACCTATCAACGTACTCTCTCACAACCCAAAAAGTACTTTTCCTTGCAAGAGATGTCACAACACTGAAGTTAGGTCTGAGGCATGGCGCCAGCTGAATGAATCTGTCTAAAGCCTGGAGATCATGG
Organism: Orthonyx spaldingii; assembly: GCA_013397795.1. Classification (NCBI taxonomy): domain Eukaryota; kingdom Metazoa; phylum Chordata; class Aves; order Passeriformes; family Orthonychidae; genus Orthonyx; species Orthonyx spaldingii. Next base: position 4,041,602 of record VZTJ01000487.1, on the reverse strand, counting down.
GATTCATCCAATAGGGCCAAATTTCTGCAGCCATCAGAGGCACACCTGATTTACCTCCACGCAAAGAAGAACAGAGTGTGCTCGCTGACAGACTGCCATCCGCTGCGGGAGCGTGTGGCACATTACAAGCATTAATCCTCGGGACACAACTGCAAGGTCACAAAGTAATATTATCTCTATTTTCTATAGGTACAAAGAGGTGAGCCAAAGACAGAGAGGAGACTGGAACCAGATTGCAGTGTGCTGGTTTACCTGCTAGACTGGAGCCTTTCCAACAATCGCAAGGAGATTTTATTGTATTGTATTGTATTGTGAGCCCAAAGCCACCTGAAAAAAAAAAATCTCGTGCTTTAATGAGTCAAGTGGAGGAAATATGTGATGTACATGAGTTTTTCTGAGATTTGGGGAAGGCAATATTTAAATTAGATGATTGTCATACAGTCAAAAAGTGCTGAAGGACACCTTCATAGAAAATGCCAGGGTTTGCTCCTTCTTGTCAACAACATAATGAGTATTCAGGGCACTTTAAGTAGTTCTGACCTATTATCACAGAGTTCTTTTCTCTTGGTTCTGCTGCTGGCTATGCATTTCCCCATTGAAATTAATTATCTTTATGGACAAATAGCTTTGTAAAGGACTAGCACTGTGACCATAGTTGTCTAGTTTAAGTGAGGCAGCATTGGTAAAGAGAAATAGGAATTCAGTGAATGCTTTTGAAGGGAAACAAATTAGCTTTGGATGATAAAGACCTGAAAAAGTGTTTTCGTAATGTAAATGGTGTTTACTTTTTATAGCTGTGTCAGTCTTATAACAGTAACCATTTCTCCTTGTGTATAGACTGGGCTATTACTGAAGGTAATAGCCCATTGTCTGCAGCTTCTTGTTCTCTTCATTGTTCTTAGACATTCATGATCTGTGAGAGTTCTACGCTGACACTGGGAAAGAAGGGATCTTTGCTTCTTCTGCCATTGATTCAGGCCATATTTTGTTTTCTCCACAGCTTCTCATTGCTAATATACAGGGATGGCCTTATACCCTGTAATAAAGGGATTTGTAATTGTGGAGAAATACAAAATCTTGTTTATTGGTTCAGCTGCTGAAAAGGAGAGAACTGTTCATAATGCCACGGAAAACTATTTCTGAGTGTAAGGGCTGGGTGTTCAAAACACAGAAGTAACCTAAAGAAAATTAGTTGTGTTGTAGGTTTACATCCCTGCTGCCTTGCTGATCCCTCTGGGACACTCTGGGTCCCTGAGTGAAGATCACGCCATTACTTTAGACTCACAGTATGCACTGAAGCACAGCTAATGCTCTCCTGTAATTGTTTCCTGAATGCTGAAAACAGCAACAAAGCCCACATGCATGCATGCACATATATGCTCACTGCTATGCTTAGGCTGATGGAAATTTTATAAATTGCTAACTTTGTCTGGAACTGTATTGCTTCCAACCAAACATCAGCACATTGATTTGGGCAGCAGATCTAGGAGTCAAAAATGGGTTCTGTGAAACAGCAGGCTTAACAGCTGAAACCATCAAAGCTCTGAGCCTCCATGCTGGCCAAATGATGAGTTTTTAATTTCTTCCCCATGGGTCCTGAGATGCAATAGATAAAATAGAAAAAAATTCTTAAGTCAGTCCTGTTGGCCTTTAAATGTAAATGGAGAAAATCCACAACTTCTATCAGAAAAGAAACTAATCAATTGATATATTTCTGTGGGCATACAATAGTCATGTATCTCTCACATGCAGATATCTATCAAAACTCTCTGAATTTCTTAGTACACCTACTCAAATTCCATGTACTTTGTACTAGATGCATCAAATCAGAGAGGAAAGGAGGGAGGAATTTAATTTTACACTTGAAAAATTATGAATCTTTCATATCTATGCCTCCCCACATTACACTCATATTTAATTTAAGATCTTAAGTGGTTCTAAATAAGGTTATAAGATTCAGTTTAAGCACAAAATATTCATTCAGGATGAATTAATAATTCTGAATAGCTGGAACAAGAGAACAAAAAGGGTTTTAACGTTAGCAATGGGACAGATCCATCAACAAGATAACTATGATTGACACAAATGGAGCCTCTTTCATTGGTACTTGATTTGGCCATTGCATTAGACAGTGTTTTATTTCTTGTAATTACAGTCCTAGCTCAAAACAGTCTGTTCATACACGAGAACTTGTAGTTCAAGTCTATAATACCCCTGCCTCACTGAACCAGTGGACCAGACAAAAGTCTCATGTTGGTAACTGACACAAATTCTTGAATTTAGCTTAAAAAATGTACACGTTTGCTCTGATTGTGGTGCCTCTTGTTAAATTTGTCAAATATTTCCCATCATGTGGTTGTCTCAAGCCCTAGGTGTGGAAATGTAGGGTGTTTTCTGCTTGAGGCCCAATGTACAAATAACTTGGGAAAAAGAAGCTGCTGGCATGAAGGGAGGAAGGCTTGGAAGAGGAAGACAAGGAGGTTGCAACTGGGAACAAGGAGTGGGATACACCTGAGAGCTGCTGAGGGGCTGAGCTGAGCAGTAATCAATGAAAGGAACAGTTCACAGACTGAAGAAATGGAATTTCCAGCACTTAAAATGCTATTGTAACAAACAAACTTCCTGCATACCAACACCCTGACTGCAGAGTGCCAACTTAACTCACCAAGTTCATGTCGGACTAACTGGGGCATGCTGTGAAGATAATAAGAGCATTTATCTGTCATGAATGCAAGCTTATGGATTGATAGATCATTTGATCTGTATGACTGTATTATGGATTTGCCATTAGCTTTTATCTTTAGCCATGCTGACAGAATCAAAAAACATATTTATTACACTTGGTGGGTTTTAATCGACTTTGCATTTTCCTGTGAGTAGAGTTGGAACACAGATAATCTGCAAAATACACTGACAATCTTCCAGTTTATTCTGGTTTACTCATATTTTTTCCAAAAACACAGCCAAAGAGCATATCACAGATGTATTCTCCTGTAAAAGCTTTACATAAGATTTGAAGGAGCATAAACTAGCATTAGCCATAGTAGACAGAAAGAGGCAGTGCAGAAAAAGCTTATCCTCTGGGCTTGATGAAGAAAACAGCTCAAAGTCAGCAAATCAATGATCGCAGAATGAAACTGAAACACTGCCCACAGAGAGAATGGATCTGCAAAATGTGAGTTCTCCCTATTTCATAAGGTATTGCTCCTACTCACAGAGGAGGGTTTTTAGTGCTAAGGCACAAGGTCTGATACTACCAAGGCCTGATAACATCCAAATAATGCGACAGAGGGACCAGTCTTCTGCTATACTGAAAATCTGTGAGAATGAAGGGGAGCGCCTCTTATCTAGATAACTTTGTTGTTGATGTCTCATGTGAACTGAGTGATTCTATGTGGATTTCATCAATACAGTCAATAGAGTGTAGGGTGTGAATCAGCCTAAAATAGAAAGGACCTGGGGGTTCTGGTGCACAACAAGCTGTCCATGAGCTAACAGTGTGCCCCAGGAGTCAAGAAGGCCAATGATATCCTGGGGTGCATTAGGAAAAGCATTGGCAGCAGGTCAAGGGAGGTGATCCTGCCCCTGTACTCACCCCTAGTGAGGCCACATCTGGATACCATGTCCAGTTCTGGGCTCCTCAGTAGAGATGAGGCATGGAGAGGGTCCAGCAGAGGCTGGACGATTAAGGGACTGAAGCATCTCTCTTACAAGGACAGACTGAGAGAGCTGGTCTTGTTCAGCCTTGCAGTAGGACAAGAGGCAATGGGCAGAAACTGATGCACAGGAGGTTGCAGCTGAACGTGAGGAAGAATTTCTGTCCTGTGCAGTGACCAGGCACTAGAACAGGTTGCCCAGAGAGGGTGTGGAGTCTCCCTCACTGGAGCTATTCCAGAACTGTCTGGACACAATCCTGTGCAATGTGCTCTGGGATGACCCTGCATGAGCAGGGAGTTTGGACCAGATGACCCACAGTGGTTCCTTCTAGCCTGACTGATTCTGTGATTCTGTGAAATGAATTGCATGCCAACAACTTTTGGCCAATTTGGCCTCACTGACTAAATGAGAGTCTGAAGAGCCCACTCCACACAGAAAATTCCTTTGTCCAGTTCTACAGGCCCTGTTCACTGTCCATGGAGAGAAATAGATACAGTAGTGTAAAATTCATTTCATCCCATTGCAATGTCTAAAATGTATTAGATGGATCATATTCTATAACTGGCAAATTCCGGGAATAAAGCTGTGCTTACATAACAATAGGGGAGGTTTAAAAGTTAGAGCTTGGGACACTGCAAGGATAGAGGAGTTCTCATAGCATGCCCTGGTCTTTTGAAGGCTGTTTTCCTAAGGAAATAGGGTTTATGCAATTACATTAACTGTCAATTCTAATAAAGTTTGAAGGCTAGCCAGTGTCAACAAAGTCGTACAAAATAGAGACTTTGCAGACATTAATTTATTACAGGTTTCCTTTTGAGGAAAGGAAGGTGGCTGAATAAAGGAATGAAGAATGCAATTAAAATCCCTTGATAAAGAAAAGATGAAGAGTGAGCTCAGCCACGCTGCAAACACCAAATCCCCCCCTGTAGGGAACCACAGGCAAAGAGACTTTCCATGGATAGGCTGTATCACCATTGTAACCTGTCTTACATCAGCTGGAAACTGCCAGATAATGTATCTGTCTTGGAAAAAGTAAAATGCCCTGGTCTTATACTATGTCAGAAAGAAAACACTCAAACTGGAACACACGTGTCACCTGGGGATAGCCTGTGTTTGACCGACATCAGTGAAAGCTTGGCTCTGAATTCAGTAAACCCTGATTTCACGCCTTGCAGATTTGTTTTAGGCAGGAAAGTTACAGGTAGGGCACAGTCAAAGCAGTCAGTAGCTTATCCAAACCAGTGAGAATTCCTCAGGTCAGGAGTATTGGCCATCTTTGACACCTTTTTTTTTTGCAAATGAAGATGTCACTTCTAAAACACACTAGGATGTACCAAAAACATGCAGTCTGTGATAAGAATAGGCTATAAGAATACTCAAGTGTTGTCTTCATTTTATGTTGGAGAGATGCCATAGGATTTCCCATTTTAAATATTGTCACCTGCTTTCACAGGCCTCCCCTGTTTTCCATGTATATTTTTCATTCCTGTGTGGAATAGGAAAAGGCAGAAGATGTTGGACCTGCTGATTTTGCTTCCTTAAGAAAGAGGCAGCTGGGCCGGAGCCATGAAGGGAGGGTATTTCACTGCTTGCTGCCAAACTGAGTGTGATAGTCCCAAAAAGCACATAAGGTCATTCCATTTAAAACTTAGGGAACTGCAGTTCTTTCCGCCTGCAAGCTGTCATGTAGCTTAAAGGTCTAGGGTTTTGTCAAAGTTATCTGCCCTAGAAAATGAATTTCAAAATTTCCCCTCAAATTCCTTCACATTTCCATGCTTGTTATCCTTCTGTAGTTCCCCTCTTCCCAGGCACTTTCAGTGAGACCCCCAGAACTTGTCCCCAGGCTCAGCAAGACCCTGAGCTGCTGCTCAGCTACTGCTGGAGCAGAGCCACATCCAGGGCTGCTGTTTATTTCCTGATTTTTCTCCTTGCTTGAAGATACCTCTGCAGTTCATCACATGTGATGTAGGGGCATTTGCCTCCCAGAGCCGTGGCACTGGCACGTGGAGTAACACCACAGCCCTGGGAAAAGCAGACAATCTCCAGAGCTGGTTCTTCTCCATCATCTTCCTCTCTGTGAAACAAGCTGTGGAACTGGAAGAATATGCCCTTGAGGGGAGTGCAGCCTGGTTCACAATCTGGCATGTACAGTTCCTAACCTACTTTTTTCATGCACCTGGTCTTGTGGTTTCTCAGCTCTCATTTTTCAATCACTGCTTGACGGGAGAATTTGAGGCAATTATCACAGAATGGCTTTCATTGCATGCCCACTGCCATGTGGATGGCTCTGCCTTCCTGTGGTCAGTAGAAATGCTGGCAAACATGAAGTTTCTCCCCGATCAAAGCCAGAAAGTGCAAGCAAAGCAATGAAATCCTCACCTCTGGTTCAGTTTCCTTAACAAATACAACTAGTGACTCTTGGCCAGTTCTTGAATTCTTTAATGGGATTATTATTCATTCATGCTGGCCTCAGTGAAATTCAGGATAGAAGTATTAATCTTACATTGCAATTAGAATTGTAATAACAAGAGAGCTTGTTATTACAAGGCGCACAGGCCACACAGAAAGTTATCCAGCCCTGAACCTCCCAAAATAAATCAGATCTAACTCCTCCTGGAGTGAGGCAGGAGTACATCCTTACCATGGACTGTACCTTCCAAGAAATAATAAGCCTCTATACAAACATCCATGCAAAGCAGTTTTAACTCTTCCTTGACCAAAACTCTCTGTCTGCCTCCAGTGAGGGATGAAAGGAGCACAGTTAAGACCTAGGTTCATCCTGCTTAGCTTTGGGTTCCAAAGAAGGAACCTCACTTCAAATGTCTAAAATTAGACATGAACTTTCTCTGAACAGGTTTGGCCAATTTTGTGCTTCATCCAAAGCAAAGGATTGTCATCATAGAATAACCATAGAATGATTTGTGTTGGAAGAGACCTTAAAGACCATTTAATTCCAACCCACTAGCAAGCCCCATCCAACCCAGCCTTGAACATTTCTAGCAATGGGTAGTCCACAACTTCTGTGGGCAACCTGTTCCAGTGCCTCTTCACCCTCATAGGGAAGAATTTCTTTTCTATATCTTTTATAAATCTACTCCCTCTCATGCCCCTCCAAAAAGTCCCACTCCTTGTAGACCTTTCATCTTGGCTTCTATAAGATGTGGCCATGTGTAAGGACATAGGACAAAGTTTGCTCAGGTTCTAGAAAAACGTGAATTCACTAGGAATTGTTGCGGTTATTCATGTTTGTCTTTCCTCTACTTTATATTATGTCATAGATTTGGCACCACAGAGCAACTCCTTGCAAGGAGAAGTGTCACAGACAGGCACTATGCTTTATCCTACAACTCAGCTGGGCCTTCATCTGCTGCCAGATATGCTGATGCAGAACAGTAGCACTGTTCCAGATACTCTAAATAGGGCCTGTGTCTTTCCTTCCCTACATTAGCAAGGAATTCCCCCCTCACACTACCAGGCCATGAATTATTCTGGCGGAGGTATTGAGGACCAGGCTGGGTGTACTGCAAATTCAGTTCTGTGGCTGATCAGATGGCTGAAAGGCCATTCTGTCAGCACAGAAAAGAATAAAGACAAAGCCAGTGCTAGAGAAAGCTGTTTCCTGCACCCATGCTGGGCAGAAGGTGACAGACTACAAGTGGCAAGGTCCCCAGGGTGTTCTGAAGCAATCAGTGAATGGAGCCACAGTAGGCCATCAAACCATGTGTGGCTTTACCCAGTGTCACATCTCTTCTTTCACAATTTGTGCTAAATGCTTCTCTAAATTTTGAGTTAAGCTGTTGTTGCCATAGCAATGACCATTTAGAGTGAGAGAATGCAGCGAAAGTGTTGGGGGTGTGAGGTTCTGGCTCTTCTCATAAAAATATATGTCTGCATGTACATACACTGCTGTGGAGCTGCATGAAGGGAGCCAAGCAAGCAGTTTACATCAGATCTGAGGGAGGGACAGGTGGTATGGAAAGAGGAGAAGTATGGTTTAGGTTGGAGTTGTTTGTTCCAGGATGCACCTGCAAAGAGCTGAGTACTAAACTGAAATGAGCGTGAGTGGTAACTGACTTACATCTCATTTCTTAGCAGTAGAAGTCATTCCCTTGGTCAGGACAAGGCATGTTTGTTACTGCCTTCATGAGATAAATCTCTGCAGAAACAGGAAAAATTTGCTTTCTCTATTTTATTTTTATTAAAAATAATCCTTGCTGCTAGCTCTTTAACAGGAAATGCTTTTCAGCAATCTACTCCCACTGTTTATACAAGTTTATTTGCCAGGGCACAGGCTGGAAAAAAAGTCAATAAATAATGCAGGCATTATATTACCTAATTTTAGATCCACTTCTGAGATTTTTCAACAGTCCTAGCACTAGCATTTTTACTGGCCACAGCAGGAGAGATTCAGAACTTATGAGGTTTATTCACTTTATGCCACCTCCCTGTGGGGTGAGGAAACTGCTTAAATAGTTACAGCTAGGGCAAGATCCTGCCCACATCCCTCAGCCTATTTCCCTGAGGACTTTGGCAGAGGTCCATCTTCCTCTGACTCAATTTGGCTTATAAATGGAGTTAAGCATCACCTTGATCAGCAAATGCAGGCAGTGTCTGAAGTGTTTTGGGGATTCTCAGCCTGAGAGTGAGATTTAGACACCTGAAGCACTAACTGATGAAGAAGAGCAATCCGTTTATGTCATTGGCTGGGCCTCAAATTCTTTTGAAGTCCCACATTTGACTGATTGTGAACAGCCTTTTTTAAGTCCATAAATTCATAGCAGGGCATCCAAGTTTGATAATGTAGCCATAAACTTTTGAGACATACCTTGTTCCTCCACGAGCCCAGACAGGGTCATGAATCAGAATTAACATTCCAATTTCCTGTAAGAATGCACAATTTAAGCCTTGAAAATAATCTGGGGTCCAAAAGGGAGACATAAATGTGAATATTTTTGAAGTATAGCTCTGTATTTACTTGTTTCTCAGTAAATAGAAGCCACCAGCTCCTACTCCCTATTGGTGATATTACCTGCATCTAAGGACACACCTAGTGCATGGCAGGTCTGAGAGACTGAGGATATTGTTTCCACTTCCAGTGGTACTTCCTGGTGGAGGTAAGGCAGTCTGGAAAAGAAAAAGGCAAAGAGGATCTATCAGTCAGCAAACCCCACAGGCTTCAGTAGTTTACTGATTTACAACAGCTGCAAATCAAGTCCTGTAAAATTTTTAGTACAATCCAGTTCCCATAAATAGCTGAGGGCAGCTTTTGTTTCCAGCAAACTTCTGAGACTTTTGTGATTAAAGCTATAAAGGCAGTGAGCACAATTCACAATCAATTATGTTTTATTAATGTTTTTTAAATACACACCACAGCTCAGTAATCATGAAGCTGTTCAACAATGTTGTTCTAAAATCGGCTAATAGCAGGATGTAATTTGTGGCCGTCTCTGCTCACTTACAAAACACTTGCTCCGTTAATTGTGATTTCACACTCCACTGAATGCTGTAGCCTGGAGGTAACATTCATGTGATGGAAGAGTTACCAGTCTGGGCTCTGGGGGGGGAGGGTGTAGGGGGTGTAGGATGGAAGGATCATTTCAACTGAGGCTACTGTTGTTAAATTTTAATCCTTTTATGTTAAAAAAAAAAAAAAGAAAGAAAGAAAACGACTAAACATCAAAAAGCTACAATCCACTGTTAAACAGTTCTTTCCTTAAAACCCTGAACAGTCTTTCCATGTTTTGATCCTTTCTATTGCTTTGTGTTGTTACCAGGAACACGACAAAACAAGTGACCAGTAGGTGAAACCCTGTCTGTGTGGAGGCACCTACCTCGACCTCATATTGTAGACACTAGGGGAACCAGCCCGCCCAAAGCAAGAGCCTACATTTTCATTAGAAATATTTTCGTGCCTTTGGGGGTCCCAGAGGCACCTGGTGTCTTTCTTAGACCAGAATAGGCAGGAGATTCTCCTGGACGAGGTCAAAAGTGCCTAAAATGTTGCCGTATGTTAGCCAGCAAGTTAGGCAGATCGAATCTCATCACTGCATGGTCAGTGGTGATGAGACAAGAGTTCAGCCCTGTACAGCCACAGGCAAGGCAGCAGCTCCTGCTCTGAAGTGCTTGCAGTGAACATGTCAGAGGGAGAAATATTGCCTTGATCAGCGAATGAGAAGAACCATCTTGGAAAATTTCCAGCTGAGTGTTTGGTACTGCTGGGGCAAACTGGGAGATACAGCTCAGACCAGACAGGGATGGGAGCACCAACCTGGGAAGGTTTTTATTTGACTTATCACTAAATTAGGGCAGGGAGAAGGAGCCACAGAGGGGACTTTGCCCACTGTTGGCCATCACCTTTGCTCTTCCAGTTTCTCCTATCCTGAGCAGCGATGTGGAGAGTGCCAAGCCAGGTCTGAATGCTGCCACTTGGAGGTGCAGACCAGGATTGGGTCACATCAGAGCAGGCTGGGTGGCAGCAGAAGTCACCCTACATACAGACAGAGAAGAGAAAGGGTGCACATTCTGCTGCTCTGTGAGTCTGGTGTGCCTCTGAGGCTGGCTGTGCTGCCAGCCAGACTGAGCCTCAACAGAAACAATAATGACAAAGACTCTCTGCCCTCCACGCATGCAGAGGCTCAGCCATATTTTCTGTATTGCCACAACGTGAGGAAAACATCTTGGCAGAGTGACAAGAGTTAAATCTGGCAGCTCGCTCTGGAGTGCTCCAAGAATGCCCAGGCAGAGCATCTCAGCTGGAACACAGGTTCACAGGGAGATCCAGCCCCAAGAAAAACCCTGCAGGCATTGCAGAGAGCTGAGAAGTGATTAGGAGCACAAAGCAGAAATGATCTCTGTGTGGGCAGAAAAAAAATAGATGCTTAGGAATCAATTAAGAGGGAAAGGTTAAATAGTGTCTAAAGACTAAATGCACAGATACTCCTTAGGGGGCTATACTTTAGATGGTGTTAACTTCACTTAGTTAAGCCTCACTTGCATTAAGCACAAGTGTTAAAGCTTCTCTTAGCTAAGTATTTCATCCCAGGACATGACACTGAAAACATCATGGTTTACTTTGGGCCAGACTAGTCCACACGTATGCCATCACCTCTCTCACCCAACATTTGACATTGCTGACCTTAGCCTGGTGCTGGTGTTCCCACACCACCTAGCAGGAATAATTGCTGTGACATCCACAGGTCACAGAAGCCAGCTGCTCCTTTGTCCCCAAAGGCTTTATACTCCTGTTTTTCCTTTTCCATGTCTTTCTGGGACCACACGTGAAGGCTGAGACTAAAGTCAACTAACACGCAATCAATAAGCACACAGCACTTGCCTGTTCATTGCAGTCACTGCTGGTGGGCTTTCAGCTGTCACCAGTGCCTGGAAGAAATAAGCAGATGGACAAAAAGCAGTAGGATTCAGCTCAATTCAAAGAAGACAGAAGGGGAGATGGTGGGACTTTCAAAGGTCTAACCCTGCATTACATCAAGATCATTACACCACAAATTGTCCAGATGGCACAAAGCCTGGGGCTCACGGCTGGACTTCTCAGTGCACTTGAATGTACTTATTTTCAGAGTAGGGAGAAACTCTAACGAGTTAGGAGCCTGCACAGCCTGACCCCGAGCTCTGCCTCTGGGGGTCTGCTCATTGTGACTCCCTCTCCTGAGACCAAACTCACTTTGGAAGGACTGAGCCGGTGCCAAATGCTCTCATGTATTTTAACAAGTAACAAACACCCGTATTTCCACGCCATGTTAATGGCTGGTGATAGTCAGGGGCTCCTTGTCCCTCACCAGGCTAAATTAATACATCTAGCTCTAATCTACAGAGTTATTTAATATCTGGAAACTTAGAGAGCAACACATCAGAGACATCTGTTTTCCTGTGTGATTAATATTTTAAATGTTTTTTCTTTCTGAAAAAGGATATCATAGATCTCTGAGGAGAGGGCTGGGCATCTGCTGTATGTTGACATTGTAGAAAACACAAAGCATCAGATGTTGATGCTAACACAGTACAAATAGTAACACAGTGTTCTGAATTTTTCTTCTTGTTCTAAAGTAACAGAATATAAGTTTTTATTTTAAGACCCATGATTTACATCTACACTGGTGTATTATCCCTTGCTTTATATGTCTTTATACTGAAACTACCCCTAAATGTTTAGGGCTTTTCAAGCTCTTTTGCATTATGCTAGGCATGGCATGAACTTGTATGGTGTGTAGCCTCATGCTGCTGGTGGTGGTAATTGAATTAATTAATGTTTTCCATGTATGGGTTTTCAAGATGAAATGAAATTCACAAAATCACCTAATTGGAAAGCCATTTTTGTCATTTAACACAAGGAAAGAAAAAAAATCTGAGATATAACAGCCAACTATTGAAATTTAAAGCACTTCGATTAATTTTCAGCAAATTTATATGTCACCACCTGATTAACATTTCATGAAGGAACTTCTCCATTTCCATAGAAGAAATTCACTTGTTTTCTCCACCTCACCACGTTTTCTGCAACTTTTCCCTGATTTGTTTGTTTGTTTATTTTCTTTTATGTCCTGATTTAAGCTGCAAGATTTCAGCCAGCCAGAATCAGGATGTGAGCAATTTGTGTGCTTGACACAGGTCTGTCACTGTAAGCTTTGGGTTACTTTACAAATATTTCTCCTCCAGAGGTGACAACATCTCTAATTATTATTGGCAAGGAGACTCAGGTTTGTCTATCACTTTTTTTGTGGTTAAATAAGATATGTTATATTTCAGTGCAGTTCTCATCAGGCATTAAGGAGGTCAAGGTCTGCCATATAAATGTGATAAATGTGTTGGACGATCTATGCTGCTGTGCAAGTCATCCATGATCTCTGAGAGAAAGAAATCTTTGCAATCAGCTTCTTGTATCAGTCTGGAAAGATGCACCAGAATTCTAAGCTGAAATTGGAATTGTTTTAGAAATTTGCTTCCCTAAGATAAAATTTGTAGGGCACAGCAAGGGCTCGGGGAAAGATACTTCTCTGATGGGTGACCTTGGAGAAAGATCTATTGATGAAACTGTTAGCTTCAATATTTGTAAAATGCCACAAGAGCACAGGTGTGGTGGGAACCTCCTCTGTGACCTTACGCTGGGCATGGTTCTCACAGAATCACANGATGCACCAGAATTCTAAGCTGAAATTGGAATTGTTTTAGAAATTTGCTTCCCTAAGATAAAATTTGTAGGGCACAGCAAGGGCTCGGGGAAAGATACTTCTCTGATGGGTGACCTTGGAGAAAGATCTATTGATGAAACTGTTAGCTTCAATATTTGTAAAATGCCACAAGAGCACAGGTGTGGTGGGAACCTCCTCTGTGACCTTACGCTGGGCATGGTTCTCCTCCAAAGAAGGTTTACAAAGGACAGCAGGTGATACCAAGTTGACATATGGCTCCAGGCACCACAACAACACATTATAGTTCTGAATAATGCAGTATAAATCCTCAACTGCCAAGGGGGAGCCACCCACAATAAAGCTAAACATAATCTTCTCCATCACCCACGTCAGCCCTTGTTGCATCCTTTGTCAGGAAGCTGCATAAACAGATGAGCCCTGCGAAACACTGAGAAGGGGAACAAATGTGGGGAAATTTAGCATATAGCACATGGTAGGGAAGAGAGGAAACCTCCCCAGAGTTTTAGCCCAGTCATGTAGATTGTCCTATTCATTAGTTAACAGTGTTGAAAAATAGCCAGGCAATCTGAAGTGCCTCAGTTTTCAGTAAGGCTTTCCATCCCATCCTTATAACTGGAAGACTCAAAAATGCATGGCTGCTGGATGCTGGAGTGCCAGTGCCAAGCATTGGTGCTGGTGTGATGGACAGCATGAACAAAATTGTCATTGATGTATGAGCAATGATGCTCGATGTACAAGTCATCTGGCTAAATGAAAGATTCAACTGCAATTCTTTTTGGAGTTTGACACCTACTAGAAAAATAGACTGAAAATACTTAGTCCGATAAGAATTCATCTCTGAACCAACAGCACAGGTGGACCTACTTCATGAGCTGCAGACAGAAGGCCTGCAGAGGACCAGAGCTGACAGGTGAATATAGCCCTGGAAGGCAGATTTCATTTTGGAAATGATATCAATGGGATACTGAATGGAGAAACCCCAAACATCGTCTTTCTCATTTTAGTTGCTTTTACAGAAACAAGAATGTGCCCATCCTTAGTAAACAAGCAAACTTACACCAAGAAATAGCAAAATTTTACAACCAACTTTTCACAGAGAGAGAAATAATCCACAAAAACTGATGATTTAGACCTAGAGGCAAGTGGATTTTCAATGAGAGCAGCACAGCTGCTATTGTACACAAGTGAGTTGGTTTCACTAAGGGAAGTGCTGACAGTGTCCCCCAAGGGCAGATGTAGCTTCCCCCTGTGGACTTTTTGTGGTGGAAAGAGAAGGGGCTCTGGAGTGCCAAATGAAAACGTTTCACAAGCTGAGTGCTTCTGGCTAAAGTTCAGATAGAGCAATGCTGGCAGAAACCCTCTGATGCAGACATGGAAACTTTTCTCCTTGAGCCTGTTTATTTTTCATGTTGATATTTACATTGCTTCTACACCCAGACTCTACTTCTATTTCCACCAGGGATCCAAAGACTATAGAGAAGGAATGTACATATTTTTAGTACTAACAGAACACCTAGAACAACACAACCCTGCCTGTAGCTGATGTTAAAACTTTAAATATAAATAAAAAATTAAAAGAATTTCCACTTGATGTACTTCTTTTTGAAATATCCCAGAAACATGCTTTTAGTAGAAGACAGTACTGCAAAGGCCAATTGGAGTGGTCAGTATAGTGAAATCACTTTGGGAAGGATATGTTCACTGGTATCTTCGCCATGTTTAAGAGGAGGAATATGGGCTGTATCAGCCTGGAATAGGTACAAAATGTTTGTATATATAGTCCTGAGTTATGCAAGCTTCAGAGAAAGCATGTGGGAGGTGCACACCAGAGAGAACAGGAGAGGAATGGAGCTGCAAGCCCATCTCTGTGATCTGCTTTAAAATAATCTCCCTTCATCACACCAAGATTTCTGTTCAGTGTTGCCATAGTGACACTGCTCACTGACCACCCAAACCTGCCTCACAGCTTCCTTCAGGAGTCCCACTCTGGAGGCATCCACCCCTCACAGCCCAAAAGGGAAACCTCCCCTGACAAATCAGCCTTTGCATTAAAGCCTTCAGTCCCCAACCTTTGTTCAGCATCTCTGGTCCCCAGCAGGACACTGCAATGCCACTACACAGGCAGTGCATGGGCTGTCAAGTCTGATGAAGGAGAGAAGCACATTTAAAACCCTAAGCTGGGTTTTTGTTTACTGTCTTCCATTTATAAAGAGGGGATTTGAACACATAAAAAACAGATGCTTTTTCCTGGGAAGCAGGACTCGGCATCCATGGTGTCTCCCTGTAGTTTCAAAGCCCTCGTGACAAGCTCAGAACTTCACAGGCATTGCCCTGGTGAGGGTAAGACAGTTGGCATAGGTGGCTGGCCCTCACCCATGGACACCCCTTGCCAGGCAGTGTGTCCTCAGATAGGGCAGGATCGTGGGGATGAGCCATCTGTGTTCTCCAACCCAAATGGGGTTCCCACCACCTCCTCCTTTCATATCCCTGGACACCTTCAGCCCAGTGCTGCCAGCACAAAGTGGCAAGGAAGAAATGGGTCATGGTCATGTCTGTTCCCAATCCTCACCCTCTCCAGTCTCCCCTTGGGTTCTGCAGGGACTGATCCCTTGCTGTGCCATCACTGATTCCAGTTTCCTTCAGCAGCACCACTATAACAAGTGACAGAACACAGAAATCCTTTGCATTCTTTGCTGAGGAAATCAGTTGTCCATGTGCAATGTTGAAATAATTTTCAGTACTTATCTATCCTTTCTTGCTGATATATCAGAGACACACAGGTTCCCGAGACGCTGAGGAGATGCAAGATGAAAGGCAATGACGTTTACAGAAACCAGCACCTATGAAGGAGTCAGGGGATGAGAACACCCTCCCTGCAGTTGAGGGTCAATCCTCTGTAGCTCTAGGTATGTCCCAGGACAGTTAAAAAAAACCTTAGAGAGAGCCCTATTTTAAAGCCTTTTCTTTCAGAAACTCAGTTGTTCTTGGTCATGTTGAGGGGCTGTTGAAAGCAGATTGTTTTAATATGCCCTTAGAAAAGACTCACATAAAAGCCAGAAGGAGCAATAGGGAACAAGGGATGTTTATCATTAAGGTATCAGAGGAGCACTGGGAAAGATCAAAGTTTGATTCTTGGCTGTGCTGATGACCTTAGGTAAATCACTCAGGAACAGGCTTGGAAGAACTTGTTTAGGAAGTTTTTCAGAGTCAGTGCCTCAGTGGGAACCAGGACATTCAGGGCACAGTTGACCTTTCCAAAGTTTGATGGTGATTGTGAGTGCCAAGCGAATCAAAATCTGAATTTAGAATCTTCTGAGAATCCTATTTCATCTTTCTGTGTCTCTTTTTCTCCCAAGTGTAAAACAGGGAAAACAGACATTTTGCCAGTGTTATAAGGATAAATGTATGAAGGTTTGCTGAGATACAGTGGCAACAGAAGCCACAGAGGTAAATAAGATGGATATTGCATTAAAAAAAAATCCCAAGTCCTGTTTTTCTCCAAATGGTGGACTAGTGATGAAAACAATGGAAGTAAACTCAACTGAGTTATTAACCACATAGAGATTTATGTGACAAATGTCACCTTTTTGTCCGATCATGATTTCCAGTGGGATAGTGCCACCATTTTTATGCCCTGTATACGCTTGAATAATGTTTGGTCAAGTCTGATACAGAAAATATTGCTGAATACAGTCAACATCATTACTGCTCATAACATTACCAGAAAATATATTTTCTGGACCTGTTTAATAAACCACAGGTGATAAACAAACTAGCTTACTCAGAGAGCATTTAGGGATGAGGAAGCCTTTTTTCCACTGACATTTCTGAATGGAAAATTCTGCTGAGACAGTCTGCAGCTCAGACTATTAGGATAGCAGAGAGAGACCTCTAACAGTGCATCTGACCCATTACTGATTTATGAGAGAACAACGTTGAAATAAATATGAATAAAAAGCTATCCTTTCACACAATTTGGTGCAGCAATGTTGAAATTGTCCTAGGATAAACAACTGCCTTACAATAAGCATGTTCATTCATTATTCAGTGTTAAATCTTAATTGTTCCTTATTTCAGTTTCTTTGTGCTAAGTGTTTCTAAATTATAAATAACCCTGCAACTCTAATAGTATATAGTCTGTTAAGGAAAAGGTAAGTACAGAAATAAATTATTAAAGTGTTATGTTTAACTATTGTCATACAATTTATCTCAGGATTGGGAGATCAAGCAGCCACTTTGATAAATTTGAAGAGATACTGACAAGGAGTCTATGGACGAGTCATGTATCTATGTTGCATAAACAGACTTTGTGCATGTATTTATTTACAAAATTGTTACATTGCAATCTTCACTCTGAGGTTTGATTTTTCTCCTTTTCAGGTCATTGGCAAACTGTCCTGACCTTAGTGAGAGTAAAATCATATCCTAAGTACACATATCGCTCGTGTGTTCTCCCTTTGATCCAAGCACTGAACTGTGATTAACATTAAAGAGAGAAAGTCCAGCCGCAAGCATTTTCATGCCCTGAACAAGCATCAAACACGAGACTCCTTCTTGTCATGTCTCTCATTTTCCTCTTTCATGTCTCTCTTACTTATTTATGTATGTACCTTAATTTGCTTGGAAGAGAGTCTTGTTTGCCTTAAGGAGGGATGGTTGTGTGATTAAGCCATCTCACATCTTTGTGTCTCCTTTTGCTTTTTCTAATTCTTTCTGTCTCTTCTTTAGAGGTCCAGTGGAAAGACTTGTTGGCTTGTTCTTCACTGGCTTATGGCACAGCACTTCATATCTGGCAATGGATCAGAAGGACTGAAGAGTGCTTTTGTTCCCACCAATGTTTCTTAGAGCTGCTGAAACAGGACCAATGAAGATGTTCACCAGACTCCAAGTCCTTGCGCTAGCTTTGTTTTCCAAAGGAGTTTTCCTTTCCCTAAGTGACCACAGCTTTGTCAGGAAAGAAATTAAGATAGAAGGAGACCTGGTCTTAGGAGGGTTATTCCCAATCAAGGAAAAAGGAACTGGCATAGAAGAATGTGGGAGAATCAATGAAGACCGAGGCATCCAGCGCTTGGAGGCCATGCTGTTTGCTATTGATGAAATCAACAAAGACAACTACTTGCTGCCAGGAATTAAGCTTGGAGTTCACATCTTGGACACGTGTTCCAGGGATACATATGCCTTAGAACAGTCTTTGGAGTTCGTCAGGGCATCTTTGACTAAAGTGGATGAAACAGAGTACATGTGCCCTGACGGCTCGTATGCCATCCAAGAGAATTTGCCGCTGCTCATTGCAGGAGTCATAGGTGGCTCCTACAGCAGTGTCTCTATACAGGTAAGTCACAGCAGCCCCACCAGGTGAGAATTGTTCATCTGCAATTCCAGTGAGAGAACCACTGCTTATGTGTGTTTGCCAATAAAGCAAGTCTTAGCTTGGTCACTGTACCCTAGGGGTCAATCTAGTGTATGATTTTTACTGAATTTACATTAGTTCGATTCACTCTTTAAAACACTTGTTGTAGTTCAGACCTCTGGCAGCTGTCCACTTCCTCTAGTTATGGTTTATGCTGAGGGCATCTGAAGTTTCCAAAAGCCTTAGTATTTATTTTGAACTTTGCATTTCATGACACTTCTACAACTCTAAGCGCAGATCTCTGCTTTCACATCAATCATAAATGATACCACCTATGATTCTGAATATGTGTGTTCCTGCCGTGCTGCATGTGCATAACATTTGTCATTTTAACAACAGATATTTAAAATGAAAAAATAAATCCTTGTTTTCCTTGCAGTCACTAGTGGATTCCACAAGGCTCAGTATTGGTACCAGACCTGTTTAATATCTTTATCAATGATCTGGATGAGGGGACCAAGTGTACCTTCAGTCAGTTTACAGATGACACTCTGGGGGAGTGGTGATCTGCTGGAGAGTAGGAAGACTCTGCAGAGGGATCTGGACAGACAGAATCAATGGACTGAGGTCAATGGCATGAGGTTCAATAAGGCCAAGTTTGGGTCCTGCACTTGGGTCACAACAACCCCCTGCAGCTCAACAGGCTGGGGAAAGAGTGGCTGGAGAGTGTCCCAGGAAAGGGAAAGGACCTGGGGGTGCTGGTCAACAGTGGCTGAACATGAGCCAGGTGTGTCCAGGTGGCCAAGAAACCAATGGAATCATGGCTTGTATCAGCAATAGTGTGTCCAGCAGTACCAGGGGAGTGACCTCTGTACAGGGCACTGGTGAGGCCACACCTCAAATGCTGTGTCCAGTCCTGGCCCCTCACTGCAACATTGAGGTGCTGGAGCATATCCAGAGAAGGGCAATGGAAATGGTGAAGAGTCTACAGAGAAAGTCCTACCAAGGACTCCTCCTGAAGGAGCTGGCGGTGTTTAGCCTGGAGCAGAGGAGGCTCAGAGGGGATCTTATACCTACAAATACCTGAAAGAATGTTGTAAGCAGATGAGGGGTGGCCTCTTCTCCCCAGCAACCAGTGACAGGTTGAGAGAAAATGGCTTTAAGCTCTGCTAAGTGAGGTTCAGTTTGGACATCAGGAAGAATTTCTTCACAAAAAGGATTGTTAAGCATTGGAATGGACTCCTCAGGGAGGGAGGTGGTGGAGTCACCAACCCTGGACATGTTAAAGAAATGACTGGATGTGGCACTCAGTGCCATGATGTGGCTGACATGGAGGTGATCGGTCAAAGGTTGGACTCAGTGATATTTTCGACCTAAATGATTCTGTCATTCTGTGGTCACGTTATTTTGGGTCAAGTAAAACAAGCCAGTCCACGCGACTCATAATCACAAGTGAGTAGTGTCTTAAGCCCAGACTGATGTAGACTAAGACCCTGCATCTGGTATTTCCTCATGGTCAACTGCAGGTTTCCAAAGGCACCAAGTCTTGACAGTGCAGGATGTTTTCCCAGACTCAGTGTAGGACATTTTTCCACACTGAGTACAGGCCTTAATCACTGCACCAGTGTCAACAGCAATAAGAGTTCTTCTGTACTGCAGACTAGCCCAGCAGTGACAGAAAGCCCACAGAACCTCATTTGCCTGTTTCATAAATAGGCCAAGAGTTCATACAATGTTCATTCCAATCAGAATTACACTGGGGAGCTGGTTACTGCTCTTGTGAAGGCATTAAATCCCATCAGTTGGGAGCATGGTCAGATCCCATAGGACATACGTGAGCACAGAAGAATTTAAAGAAATTACATTTTACTTTCTTGTGTATTCATAGTAGGGAATATAAGGGCAAATCCTTACCCATACTGCAGGAGAATAGTTTCTGCAGAGCAGAACCTCAGCCATCTCTTGTAGTAGGAGTGGTTTTGTCCCACTGTGGACCAGCTAGCAGAGCAGGAATGTATCCTTCACCAGTTATGTGGGTCTGATCACTTGGAGCACAAAGAACAAGTTTCAGGCTGAAAAAGAGACATCTGAAGGGGAAAAATGATAGCTGCAGAACCTTGGGCAGCACAAACTGTTAAGGAAATCATTATTCGTTTTCTCTTCCAATCAGACAAAGAGTACATCAAATGAAACCAGCAAATGGTAGGTTGTTGTGGATGCTAAAAGCTAAATGAGTTCCAGAAGTGACTAGAAACAAAAAGAAGAAATTCTGTAAGATACCTCCTCTGGTTCAGCAGCTCCCAGAGCTACAACTCTCTTAAGGCCGGCAAAATATTTTGAAGCATCCTATGACTGCCCCATCCCACTGGTGCAGGGCTGGCAGTCTTTTTGCTGTACCTTTGGTTTGTGGTCAGTGTGTTTGTCAGTCCACCGTAAATTCAAGTGTGTCCAAAGAACATGAAGATATGAGATATATCCATAAAACATGTATCCATATCCATAAAAGACATATCCATAAAAGTAGTTAGAGCAGAGGAAAAGGAAAGGAACAGGTATTTCATTCCTTCACAGAAGTCCAGAGGGAGTCAGGCCACACTTCTAAAGCAGTCTGTGGTCTCTTGTACATCTGTCAGCCTGTCCCTTTGAAGCAAGTCTCTGGTGATCACTGACCTAAGAGCCAATCCATATGTGAGGCAGTAGATTGGATGCAGCACACATTCAGTATACATGATAGAGTGTATATAGATGTTTCATATTCCAAAATCTTGGGTTTGGAGCAGCTGTCCAATGGAAATTGGAAGTCTTCACAAGAGACTTTCTCATCCAGTACATGTAAAAAATGGCAATATAGCTGTGTGAAAATCTGTGTGTCATCCAATTTTCAAAACCTATGAAGGATGGTGAAACAATACTTATATTAAATATTACTCTATGGTCATCCCTAGAGTTGTCAATAGTTTTTCAAACACAAGATGTTTCTTAACACAGTTCTTCAGAAAAATAAATAATTTCACAAATCATTCAACTTGTCATCAAGCATTTTCCAGCTAGAAAAAAGCATTCAGTGTTTATTTTCTCTTGACATAGATTGTGTTGGCCTTCCTTCAGTCTCTCTTTTCTAGCTTTCCTCTGGATTTCACACTACCTGAAAAAGACGTAATTAAGCCCTAGAAAAGACATAATTAATCCATTCACTCCTGTTGCCCATCCTGTTAAGACAGCCAGTCACAAGTTCTGTTTCAAAAGAAAATCTCTGTCAAGAATAATAGACATTGCAGACTCAAGCCTGAAATTGTAAGGACTTTCAGGTATTAAAGGCAAGCATTTTGGTGCCATACCAGAAGAGACTACCCACTTTGAGAGCCAGTCACCTGTACAGAGTAGCTCCAGTAACAACTGGAATCACACCACTGCTGAAAGTCAAAATATTTCACCAGGCATGTGTGTGCAAGGCTCAGCACCCCTGTTGTGTGTGTTTTCAAGCAGCACTCAGGGTGCTGGATGCTTCCAGATGTAGCCCTGGCAAGCTTTCTTTTGCTGAGAGCTGTAAACACCACAAAGTCCACAGTGCAGTTTCTTAGCCTTAAAATAAAACATGCTGAGTTCTTCAGACAAAAATTATTTCTGGATTCTTTTTTCCCCCTCCTGTGAACTTGTCTTTCTATTTCAATATTTTTTCTTCCCCTCCCTTCACCCTCCCTCTCCTGCTTTTTGTCTGGACAGCTATCTGCCAAATCACTTCATGATGCTCCTGCTGTCAGATTTGTACTTCTTTCATTACCCTTACACTATGGAAAAAAAGATTTTGCTGGTAAATCAGCAATGAACACCTTCCCCACTGAGTCAGTATGTGCGATGTGCACTTTTTGCAGAGACTAAAAACAACAAGAGAATGCAGAATGCTTAATTATTTTCTGGTTAGAGTAGGCTATTAGCGTTAATGATGATCTGGATAATTAGTTTTTAGATGTTGTGTTTAAATTAGCAGTAAGCTCAATCTGCACAGCATTTGATCCTTCAAAATTCAAGCCAGGATTCTTAGTCAATGGAAAAGCTTATGTTAAAAAAAAAAAAAAATTAAAAAAGCTGTTTTCATGAAATAAAATTCTGACTTGAGTCTAGCATCAGAAGGTGAAGAATTCAAAATTTGGAAGGTTTTCTTTTGGGCTCATGGCTTTTCCTCTGAGCCAGATTATCCACTCTTTCTTTACAACAGAAATTTCAAACATATTTTCCTTGGAGAGATTGCCACAGTAAAAATGCTAAGAAAAAAAAGCTGGATGCATTTGCAGAGGAGTGCCTGAATAGCCAGTACCAATTCCATGTTTAAAATACTTAGGTCAGCTCTTGTCAGGAATATGCATGTGCAAGCAGGAATACAATTATTCAAGTGCTGGATTTGTTCTTCCCTGTTTCTGAAAACTGGGTTCATCTTCTGGAAATGAAGACTAGGGTCCATTCCCTGCAGTCAACTCTTAGAAAAACTAAGACATTCCTTCAGGTGGGCTGGGTTTTTCGTTTCTATGTATGCTATATTCACATGGATGTAAAGTTTTTTAATGGTGTCAACCCACAACACCTCCAGATCACGACCATGAAAGTTATTTCCATGTTAGAGCCTCATCCAGAAAAAATGGTAGAACAGAAACCAGTGCCCTGCTGTCTTCTCTTCAGCTCCTTGCTGTGTCTCCAGTAAACTGTAACAAAACCACTGGAGAAGGTTTAACGGTGCATTACTGCTATCACAAAAGCTAAAGCCACTCCTAAGTGAGTGACCATCTGGCATGAAATTCAGAATATGTACTCATTTACTGGTAATCTTTTCCTGGCTGTCATTTCTCCTTAGCCACAAAAGTCTGCCAAGGGCTCATGGAGCCTGAAAGCTAATCACCTCCATTTCCTTCCTCCAAGGAAAAACCATCTTTCCACCAGAGGCTTAACAATAGTTTCTGACTTCCATCACCACTGAAAATAGTGTAAAATCCTTAAATGAACCAAATGCAAAAAAGAAACAAAACATAACATGTGGGGCTCTGTCCCACTGTGCATGGACCCCGCAGGGATGTGGGCAGGAGAAATGTGCAGGGGGTTGCAGGGGTTTGCCAGGCCACACATGCCATTTGTGCTGTGCAATGATAGCCTCTGGTGATTTTGTGCTTGTAAAAGAAAACCAGATCCTTATTAAAAATTCTGTTCTGTGAGATGGACCACCTACCACCACCATTTAAGCTACACATGCACTTGCCAGGTTCCATGTGTCTCCTTTAAACTCTCTCCCTCTTTTATCTCTGTTCTTCCCCTCTCTCCACTACTTCTCAGCCAGATCCTTGCTGTTTGTCCCTCTCTTTGTTCCTATTCCACATTCAGAAACTGAACAGCCACTAGGCTGAGATTTTCAGAGTGTCCAAAGAATGCTGGACGTTTCTTTCCTAGAGATTTCAAAGGAATATGGGTACCTCCCTCTGGGTTCTCTGAAAATCCCACAGTAACTGATTACTCGGCAGCCTTTTTGACTTGGGTTTGGGATATAATTTCTTTTTTTCTTCAGTGCGTGCATTTTGTCCTTTGGCTAAGGGGAAATTATACGATTTTACAGGGATAGATAAGTAACCACTGAGATAACAGGTAAGAAGAAAGGAGCTCTAATGTACAATGAGAGAATCATAGAATCATTAAAGTTGGAAAAGACCTCTAGGATGATCGAGTGCAAGCTTTAACCCAGCACTGCCAAGTCAACCGCTAAACACTGTCCCCAAGTGCCACATCTACATGTTTTTTGAACACTTTTAGAGCTGGTGAATCCATCACCTCCCTGGGCAGCCTGTTCCAATAACTGACCACCATTTCAGTGAAGACATTTTTCTTAGTATCTCATCTAAACCTCCCCTGGCTCAACTTGAGACCCTTTCCTTTTGTCCTATCACTTGTTACATGGGAGAAGAGACCAACCCCCACATGGCTACAGTCTCCTTTCAGTGAGTTGTAGAGAGCAATAATCTGTTCCAAGTGGGAAAGGATGTAACTGCAAGGGAAAGTTGCCAAAAATAAGAACTGCCTAGAGTCACCTGGACATCACCCACACTCATTCTACCCCTTCTGACCAGGACTTACTCATCAGTTAATGAGTCTCAAATAACCATATTTATCACTGATAGCTCTTTTAACTCCAGAAGCAATTCCATGTTCCTTTAGAACCAACAACCCCAGCTTTAGTGCCTTTTGTGATCATGTGTAAATGTGACATGAGTGACTCACAGGCAGGTTTATGAAGTCTCAGAGAAGAGTTGCACTCCTCATGCAAAGCAAGGTCTTCTGCACAGGTCTCTTTTCAGGGTTCAAGTTTAGTGCTCAGCTTACTTCACTTCAACAGTAATGCTGTATGGAGGCAGAGTGCATATGTGACAGCTTGCTGTGCCATCCCCTGCAGGAAAAAAGAAAAAAAATTTCTAAACAATTCCTTCAAAGCACAGCACTTCTCTGCATGCCCTCAATGGTTTACTTTGTATTGCACAGGATGGACACGAATATAAAAAGAAATTCCCAGGTCCTTTGCAGAAATCGTAGCTGTTATTCTGACAGTATTCTTTATTTCTGATGTTCATTTTGCAGATGTAGTTATTTCACAGTTCAAACACTGCTTCTCTCTGTGTGACAGCTACTGAGTCCGCTACAAATATTTAGCTGTATTTTTCCCAGCTTTGTTGCCTAAATTTTCAGAAGAGAAAGATTAAAAATAATGTTTCCTTCACCCTTCTCCCTGCTAACAAAAAATACCAGACATTTTTATTTGTTTGATAGTGAGCTATCTGTTCCTGAGTTACCTTTTGGAAAGAATTTCTCACCAAAGAGTGAGAAAGCTGATGGAAACCACTGCTTCAGTCTTGCAATGCGCCAGAAGATTCCATAGGAGAACAAGCCAAGCTGGGACTCTTAAATAACCTCACTGTATCTGGCTGAGTTCCTTGCAACTGATGTTTAGTGATATAAAGGTCTGGGATATTGGCATTCCCAGTGACCTTCTGGTGTCAGTGCTTGAAGTCCTGCAGAAGCCAAATTGCTGCTTTCTGCTGCAGGTCGTGACACAGCCCCTGTGCAGTCACTGCCTTCAATAGTGCTTATTATAATATCCCAGAGATGGCACCCATCATTTTAAAATGGGCTAGGGAGCGGCGATGTTCCAGGCTGATAAAGGGTTTTCAGTTCTGAAAGCAGTGTGGCCTTTAAGGTCCTAATTTCCCTTTGAAAACAAATTAGCTTGGAGTGAATTTTTTTCTTGGATCCAAGCTGAGTAGCTGCATTTGCATCACTGCACTCTCCTCTTCGCAAATACTCCCAAATTTTGTGAGTATGCCAGAAGTGTCCAGACTGAGTCACTCTGGGTCACGCTGTCCCCAGGTAGGAGCCTAGTAAATCCCAAGAGAACAGGGAAAATTATGGTGGAGCCAAGCTTTTCAGTATTGCTCATATTTATTGCTAGTGGTACAGACTGGCAGCTCAGTAGGCTCACAGCCTGTTGGGCTGTATCTGCAGAAACATAGCCAGCACATAGATGGAAATAAATATTTCTATTTAATCTGGGTCTCTCAGTAAAAGGGTGATTCAATAAAAACAAATGTAATCATGGGGAGGAAAGTCTAGAGCACAAACCCTACAAGAAGAAATTGAGGGAACTGCAGGTGTTTAGCCTGGAGAAGAGAAGGTTTGGTGGAACCCAATATCAGCTTTTCAGTAGATACAGGTTTGTTCTCAGGAACACAAAGTAAATGTCTTTATCAACATGATACATGACCAGAGGATAGAAAAAAATAGTTATAAATTGAAAAAGGTTAAAAGATTTTAACCTGAAAAAAAAAAAAAAAGTACAACCCAGGAGTTGGGACCATGAGGAGACTGCACAGGCTAGAGGGGACTGTTGACTAGAGGTACCTCATTTAGTCTTTACATTAGGTTTATGCCTGCCACCTACCACACACCCACATCCCAGCCCATTCAGAACCAGTGTTTCTTTCTTGCCTTTCTAGAATAGCACTTTCTGCCAATATTTTGGTATATTTTTAGATTTAAGAAACAAGAAAAATTTAAATAAGAAGAAAACCCCATATATTATATTTTGGAGTGAATGCTTTAGATGCAGTTTGACTTCCAAATGCCCAAAAAACCCCAAAAAGCCTACAAGGCAGATTACCATCATTTAGGAATGGGATACAAGATACACTGGCAGCAGCACATGTATCTTAAAAGCAAGAGCTCAGGCCCTGTGTTATAGCAATGATCTGCAAATTAGGAAAACTTTGGGACATGACTTTGCCATGGTCTTGCTGTGGGTATCTGGACTAGCAACTTGTTCCCAGAAATAGAAAGACTTTCTCAGGAGACCAAAGGCAGTGACGGAGTCTCCATCAGGACAGATTGCACCTCAGAGAGACAGAGATTTGTCTGGTTTCTCAATAGAGACAAACCTCCCTTACCTCAATCCTGTTCTGCTCCACAGCCTAATTTATTGTCTGTTCAGAGCAGACACAGTAGTTCTTGCCTGTCTCAGAGGAGCTCTGTGAAATTAGATTCATTAAGCCATGTTAAGTGCCATGAGATTCTCGCATGGTTAAATTTCAGAAGGGCAGAGAGCACTGTCATCTAACAAGGAGCCTCCTCTGTCCAACAAATGTGCATTACACACTTGTATGTTATGGTGAAGAAACCCTATCTGTTCTAACACTTCTGATATTTATCTTTTCTCCAAAATGTTTCCTGCGTTTTTCAGCACAATACACATTCAAACAATCCATGTAACAATCTCTGGGCCATTGAAAAGGGAAATTTTAACAAAAACATCAGAATAAATCCTACTGCCAGCAAAAAATAAAAAAGTCTCATGAAGGTTAAGCAAACTGTTCAATGAGATTCAATGAATCATAAGACAGATCAAGGTTACCGAGACATAGAGGTGTTACCTATCTGTCCCCATTTACCAACAGGACTCTTGAATCGCCACAAATGCACTCAGAAACCAGGTTCACATGTTTGATATCTGTATCTAATTCATGGCTCTTTGCAGGTGGCTATTATGAAGCCATTTTCAGTGTTTTAAGCAAGATTGGCAATTTCCCACAAGCATTTATCCCGTCCCTGCAGCTCAGAGAAGCAGAAGTGACAGATGTGGCTCCAGTGCTGGGAGAGGGGCATTGGTGTCCCCCGGCACTGCCACAGCCACTCCATTTGCAGGATTTGCTGGTGCAGGATGTCCCTACAGAGGGACATGGCTGGCACTGGACTTTCTGCCAAGCTCATGTTGGGCAGTGAATCACCCACCATCCCAGCAGCTGAGTGAGAGCCAGCTTTGCCTGGGGAGTGGACACTTTACTACAGGAGAGTGGCTGCACTAATAAGCCCAGCAGTATGAGGGCAAATAAAGGTTTCTCATCACACTGAATGCTGACTCTCTTGACACGCTTTGTTCACAGCAAGCTGTGCAAAGTGGCTGTTTTGGTTTGCAGATGCAGAACATCCAGGCTTATCTTCAAAGGTATCTGCAAAACCCACCAGTTTTGACAGCGAAAAAACCTGGCTACTACTGCTACTTAAGTGCCAACATATGGATTTCAGGCACTAATTGCAGGCACCACGGCTTGATTAAATTGCTCCCTGGAGCTTTGCCAGAATAAATTATTTCACTTAGCAAAAACTGGATCTACACTGCAATTTTGTGGCTGTACCACACATGCCAAGGCAGCCTGGAGCTACAGTGGAGGTGTGCCTCAGGTGGTTCAATCTCAGTGCACATAACTCTGGTTTACAGCCCACTGTCCTTTACTACACTGAGTAGACATAATCTTAGATATCAGCTCGTCTGCAGAGCCTGCTACCTGTGCTCTTATCTTGTTAGTCTCTTAACCAGGATAACACTTTCATAATCAAATGCTCAGATCAGCATGGAAATAGCTGGAAAAAGTGACTGTTCTGAAATTAATTGCATCAGCTAAGTGCCTCAGACTTGAGCTTTTTTAAAAAATTAGTCCCTAATATCAAGACATTACAATATTCCAGAAAATCCCCACTTGAGAATTTCAAGAAGAGTATCCTGATCTGAATTAATAACAGATACAATTTCACTGAACTCCATGAGCAGTAGTAGTTCTCAGGGATGATAGGGTCACTATCCTTTATGATTAATCAGACTTTCTTATATTTTTTAATTTTTAGCCCATGAAAAATATCTACCTTCTGGACAGCTTCATAATGAAGAGGTTTACAGCAAACAGCTGAAAACACATGAAAACTTTCTTCTCCCCAGAGCACAGGAATCACAATTGCAGCTGTTTGGAGGGACCCTAGAAGTATAGTGGCCTCCAAGGCTGAGGGCCCCCACATAAACTGGGAGAGTAGTTCTATGGATGCTTTTTCTGCTTAGACTAGAAGAAAAAGGAAAAAAGAACAGAAAACCAAAGAAAACAAAACAAAACCCCCCAAAAAATCAAACAAAAAAACCCCAACCCCAAACAAAAACAAAACAAAAAAAAGAAACCAAACTATAAAGCTGCTACATTTGTTAGGAGCACCTTTCTGTGAGCTGAAGGCTTTTCCACACACTGAACAGCATTACTTGAGCTGCTGAAAATGGACTTCTTCTTTAGCCAGTTTGAGGGGGAAAATGCAGAATGGTATGTGTGCATATCTTCATTATGGTTTAGCACAAATAAAATAATTCCTGCTAGAATAAACTGAGACAAGAACAGCAATTCCAGCCCACACAGTTCTGCAGGAAATGTTCCAGAATAGCTACATGATGTACATTCTTATTACCAAATCAGAGTGCTCTTGAGAGGGGACATGTGAACCAAACCATGTGGATATGTGGGCATATGATCCAAGTTACAAAGCCACAGGGACTTAACAATGCTCAAAGCACCCATGGTACCTTGGTGACAAAACAAGCCTCTCTGCCCATCCTGTTGCTTTAAAGCTGTTCATTTACATCACCACGATGCAAATTAAATCCCACCCTTCCAGTAAAAGGCAGTTTCATGCCTGTTGCGATCTAGCTTGGAGGTTAAGAACACATCAGCTGCTTTCTGAGGGACAGTAACTTCTTCTGCCACAGCACTTCCCAGACTTGAGCCTGTACCCACTGGCAAAACTGCAGAGTGTCAGCTCAGGATATTCCTTCCAAGCACTGTAGAAAAGGTTTTATTTTGGCTTAAACTAAAACAAGCCACTACCAGTTGTTTATTTTGTGAAGATGAACTCCAACTCAACAGCTATAACTGAGATGCCAGGACACCTGGTCTTTCCTGGTGTCCCAGAAGGACAGGATGACAAGGACCTCCTGA
The DNA here is from genome assembly GCA_013397795.1 of Orthonyx spaldingii. NCBI lineage: Eukaryota > Metazoa > Chordata > Aves > Passeriformes > Orthonychidae > Orthonyx > Orthonyx spaldingii. The sequence continues at coordinate 4,012,101 of VZTJ01000487.1, read as the reverse complement.
AGTCCTCAGTTCCATGTAGACCAGGGCTTCTGAAAGTCCCTGTACACGTATGGCTGTCAGCTGAGTCTGACCCACATGAGATTACACTAGTTCACAATGGCAGACACTAGTTCAGTGTCTATATTACACAAAAGACAGAATCTAAATCTATAAAATCCTAAGTCGTACAGGTTGCTGAAAAGCAGTAAAATTCTTCTGTTTCTTTTTTTTTTTTTACCAGACTCTCTAATTTGCTATTGATGTCTGAGCCTTCAAAATTTGCCTGTTCTACAACATTTTTTTCGAAAGAGTCCTTTGCCTTTGAATTCTTACAGACAGTCTGTGGTCAAGGAAACATCTGGGGAAAATTAAAAAAATTAAATGATTGGGCAATTTTTAATAAGTTTTCCTTGGGAATCTCAAGTACATTCTTGCAGGAATCTCAAGCACACTATTGCTTTTCAAATGGTTTCATCAAGCTGTACTCCAAGATTAGCTTCAAATTTAATTTACTGGACACAACTTCTAGTCACCAATCTTCCCTTTGTCATTTAAGAAGCTATCATAGGAAAAAAAATGCCGTAGTCTTTCTTCATTTCTTTCCAGATATGATCAAGAGTTGTACTTCTGTGAGAGCAGCAGAGTAGATTTAAAAATATTTAAGCATTGGACTTAGCAACATATGAAAAAAAAGCAGGACTTTGGACCGCAGAAATCGAACCAGAAGGGCAAATAGAGATTATTAAAAGTTTTCATTATTTATTAAGAACTGTAGGTCAACATGACATTAGCTCAGTTTGGTAGAGCATGGTGCTAATAATGCCAAGGTCATGGGTTTGGTTTCCATATGGGCCATTCACTTAAAAGTTGGATTCAATGATCTTTGTGGGTCCCTTCCAATTGAGACTATTCTGTGATTCTGTGGTTCTGTAGTTCTGTGGTTCTGTGACTCTGTGGTTCTGTGACATTGTGCAACACTGGAAGAATACTAACGTGCAACAAATGGGCCATCTCAGCAGGTCTGCAGTTACAACATCTCAGAAAAGAAGGTTAAATGAATAAAAAAATAGGAGAGGTGAGGACTTATCTTGCATAAGTGAGATTAGAAAGTTCTGCAAAGGGCCTCTACATTTGTGATATTTGCACAAAAGGGAAATTTATGTCTTATTTGCACATTTGGTTATCAAATACAATGAGTCTTGGAGAAGATCTATCCCATCATGAACAGCAAAGCCATGCAAATCCCCAGGCCTTAGTGAGGAACACAGTCTGAAACTGAAATATATTGTCCATTTGTGTCTAATTATCTGTTGTTTAAACAGGCTCAGTTCCACAAAAATAAGGGTTCATTACAGTCCCAGCAGGACTCAGGGAATTAACTGGGCATCAGAACAGTTTTTGTGCATATGCTCAGTGCAATGCTCTCCCTGGAGTTTGTTATCAATATCCTCTATCAATATCCTCAATCTGTGATCGTCAGAACGTCTCTCATTAAAAAACACTGTCAATGCCTTTCCCTAAACATTTCTGTTCCATTTTATAAATATCACTCTTTAATAATCTGTGCTCCCCCCTTTGTCTCCAGGTGGCAAATTTGCTCAGACTCTTCCAGATCCCCCAGATAAGCTACGCCTCCACCAGCGCCAAGCTGAGCGACAAATCCCGCTACGATTATTTTGCACGGACAGTGCCCCCGGACTTCTACCAAGCGAAAGCTATGGCTGAAATCTTGCGGTATTTCAACTGGACTTACGTGTCAACAGTGGCTTCCGAGGGAGACTACGGGGAGACGGGGATCGAGGCCTTTGAGCAGGAAGCTCGCCTGCGCAACATCTGCATCGCCACCTCTGAGAAAGTGGGGCGGTCCAACATCAGGAAGTCTTACGACGGCGTGATCAGGGAGCTGCTGCAGAAGCCCAACGCCAGGGTGGTGGTGCTCTTCATGCGAGGCGATGACTCCCGGGAGCTCATCGCGGCCGCCAACCGCTTCAACGTGTCCTTCACCTGGATCGCCAGCGATGGCTGGGGAGCACAGGAGAGCATTGTCAAGGGCAACGAGCACATTGCGTCCGGGGCCATAACCTTGGAGCTTGCTTCCCACCCGGTTAAAGAGTTCGACAAGTACTTCCAAAGTCTCAGCCCTTACAACAACAGGCGCAACCCCTGGTTCAAGGACTTCTGGGAACAAAAGTTCCAGTGTAACCTGCAGAACCGGAAACCACATAAAAAGGCTTGTGACAAGCACTTCACCATCAATAGTTCCAACTACGAGCAAGAATCGAAGATCATGTTTGTTGTGAATGCTGTGTATGCAATGGCCCATGCCTTGCATAAAATGCAGAGGACTCTCTGCCCAAACACCACCAAACTCTGTGATGCCATGAAGCATCTGGATGGCAGGAAGCTGTACAAAGATTATCTCCTGAAAGTAAACTTTACAGGTAATAACTCTTCTTTTGGTACATACAGAATGGCACTGTAATTAAGGAAACGTTCATCAGTCATGGTAACAGCTAGCCAAATTCCTGGTAGCAACTATTTTCACAGTTCAGACCAGGGTGGTACCCAGGAAAGGTCACTCCTGTCTCAAGAAGGCAAAAAGGAGAAGGAAGAGGAGCTTGGTGAGAACCCTAAAAAAAACCAGCTCAATGCTCCTCCTGTTCCAGCAGAAGGAAGAGATGAAGGTGTCAACAGCTGGTCTTGGCAATGTTATACTCCATCCTCTAAAATTCCACACACCAACACCCATTTAATTCACAGCCAGTTTGGGCATGTCTGAAAGCCAATGGTCCTTTCACCACCTGCTACACCAGGCAGCTGCCTGCTATTCCCATGCCAAGACTTGGCCTTCTCTCCTTCATTTTACTATGAATTCATGTAATTGCTGGACCATGGCCAATGTCCTTGCAATAGTAAAGTAGTAATTCCTGTCATAGAACCAGATGTATATAAAATATTTAAATATATGGGATAGTGCCATTACCTGTGTTACTGAACTACATACAGGTTTAATGACAAAGTGTAAAAAAGCTACATTAAATATGTGCAGATGTGGAGAGAGGGTGGTCAGTCTGGGAATACGAGCAAACTTCATGGGGACTGGCTGCACAGAACATGGCATCTCTGTGGTTTTGCCACCACATATGGCTGAGTTTAGATTTTTATTAATACTGTGTCATAACAATATTACACCCTAGCAAAGCTAAGTAGATCTAGAGAGGAAATAAGTGTAGAACATCCTGTCTTTTTGTTGTTACATGTCTAAGTTTCTTCTGAAGCATGTAGGTTGAACTTGCATTTCTATGTATTATTAAACTGATATTCTCAACTGACTGAGTTGATAGTAAGGAAGCATCATGCTGTGCTTTGTGTGAGAACTAGCTCCAAGAGGAATTGAAGGATAAACACGTGTGGGACGCAGCACGCTCAATCCCAAAAGACTTTCAATAAGTGCATAATGCTAATAACACTGGAAACTATGTAAAACTGTCAAATTGGAGCTTGAATTTTTCCCTCCTTTAGAGGTCTTCTCAGCATTTGATTCAGATCACCTCTAGATACTACCAACCACAGCCCTGGTGGTTCGCTATCTCCCAGTGGGGTATGGCTGGTGTAGCCAAGTACTCAAGTCAGAATGAAACAAGATTTTTAGGTTTAGACCTCTTAAAAGGAAGAAGAATCCCTTCTCCTTCCCCTCCTCACAGCACTTAAAACATAGAAACTATTTTCTCGCTTGCCTGCACTTATCCGCAGAGATACTTGAAGGTCTTTAAATTGTTGAAATCAATTGGTTTTAGAAGGACAGCACTTCGTGGGAGCTGGTTCCTGGCATACTGATCAGGAGGGAAGGTAGTGGTGTGCTTCTGTCCCTGCCAGGGAGATACTTTAGGACTGTAATGACCCAAATGAGGCACTTCAGTATCTTAAACTTCAATTATTTTGAAGATTTTTCTGACACTACAGATATTTTTATGGGCTTAAATGAATACAGTATTAATAGACTCCAGCCTTAAGACTAAGCAACCATAGTTCAGATATAGGATTTTTTATCGTTTTTCTAATATGCAGATATTTTTTAAACACCCAAGCATTTTTTCACTCAACACCTAGATATAAAGTCAAAATAGCCCAGACTTTCTCTGACCAAAACTTCAGGAACATTTTTATTTAGCTAGAGGCAGAAAAAAATAATTTTAATTTTCACTGAAATATCTTTTATACTTTTATGAATTGGAAGTTGAACCTGTTCAGGTTGTAAAAAAAAATTGACGCCTGTAATTTTTTCAGTTTTGAAAACAGAAGGGTCTTTTCTGAACCAAAATAATTTGTTTAAAAATCAGCATGGAAATCTTTGAAACTCTGAAGCGCTTTAGTTTCAGCTAATTTTAATTTCCAATTTAAAACACTAAGATACCTGACAAGTTCTTTTCCAATGGCTTTGTTCCATATATATTTTTACGAGTTTACAACATGGTTTGCTCATCTCCTTTCTTTGTTATTAGTTCTTCCATTGTAATGTGAATCCCTGTTTTAATGTAAGTTACTTTTTAAGCAGGTGAGTGATTTTTATGTAGCGAGTTATTCAGCAAATCTTCCATGCCTTCTTACTTTCAGAAAGGTGTGAAAAATTAATGCATATGTGAGGTTTCAATACATATAAGTCTTATCATTGATTTCTATGGGACCAAGGATTATCCTTTGCTCTTTCCTGGCTGAAGAAAGTCTTTGGGTGTTGTTAATGCAATATGAGGACCTTGTTGCATGGTACATTTGATCAATGATGCTCAGATATTTCCACCTCCAAACCTGAGAATGTTTTTCCAGTGCAGAGAGAGGGTAGCATGGAAGTTACAAGTTCAGCAGCTACACTGCAACCAAGTCAGGTTGCGGATTTTCTCTCTTCTTTAGCCTGGGTAGTGATCCACACCCACCACAAGGAAGCAGGCAAGAAACAGAAGAGTGATAACCATATTTGCAGACACACAAGCAGCTATTTAATCAATGCCTTCTCTGCTGAAAGGCAGGGGTCCACATAGATAAGCCCTGCAAGCACAAACCCTCAGGTTTCTGTGAAAGAAATCAAGCAAATGGCCCTGAATGTATCGTCCCAGTTTCCTGGAACATGGTGTATTTCACACACAGCAGTCTGAGTAAGTGATAGGGTGCATTTCTATGACTGGTGTGGGACAGAGCAATTTTAGACATTTACCCTTCACACTCAAATTAGTTTTGATTAGTCTTTGATTACAGTTAATGGAGGGGATCAGCACTTACAGAGTGTGCTCCAGCCCATGCTTGGTATGGCTTGCCCCTACATCTCTTGCTACTGAATACAGATGGAGCACAGAGTCATTAAGGTTTATTTTCACTTGCCATTTAGCTGAAAGCTTGAAGTGAGACTCTCAGGCACAGCAATAATGAGATTTGCAAGGAAATGCTCAGGGACCAGCTAACAGCAGGATGGGTGTAGAGAACTGGCCAGGATTTGTACACCCTTGTGCTGCCACTGCTGCTGACATGCTGCGTGACAGGTATTTCACTAATATCTCTGGGCTCCTACTTATTTCTCCGTTTTCATTAAATTGAAATAACGCCACAGAACTGTAGTGTGGCGTGAAGACAGTGTGAGATTTCATTCCTTATTGTCTGTGAGATACACCAAGCCCATCATTTTCTTGCAGGTCAGTAAGACATATATGACAAATGTCGTGATATCCTGAATCTTTTCAGCAAAGGAAAAAAGAGGTACCTGTGCCTAATTCCAGCTTCCAGCAGCAGGATGTGAGAATGCAAAGCCCAGCCCCTAGATAAATGCACTCTATTTCAGCGCTTGTTTGGCCTTTCAAAGAGATATAGGCTGGCTCATCTTCTTGATCTTCCCATCCTCTGCGTTCCCTCCTGAGGGCACAAGTGCAGCACTTGATGTTCTGAATCGTGATGGTTTTCTGCTGATAAAGAGACGCCAGTTCAAGAGGCTGTTAACTTGTATTAGCAGAACAACAAAGAAATGCTGAACAAAAGTAAAGGTCTCCACACAGAGAGCACAGAGTAAACCCCACTTCTCGTCATACCCAGCCATTGCCTGGTGAAGGGCAGCATACAGAGGCACTCCTGGGAGGGCTAGGAATCCAGGGATGAACCCACAAATCCAGAAGCCTTGCTCCCTCACAAGGGTGGAGGGGACAGTGCAGCAAGCAGCTTTGCTGACTATTTCATCTTGTTTAAGCCACCAGGATGGCGCAGAAAAGCAGTGTTTTCATTGCCCATAGCACTACTGCGAGCCTCACATTTGATAAGTGCCAGGACAGTATGAGAGGGATGTCCATCATTTGGGATAAAAAAGTGGCAGGGTCCTGCACAGCTGTGCTCTGCATGTTGTTGCCTGGTGTAGCTGCTCCTCCAGGACATTGGACTGGAGGTGAGGAAGGGTAGCAATGATCAAAAGATCAGCATTAACTTCGTCTGGCCCAGGGTTGCTTATCTGGTTGTGTAGGATAACAGCCTTGTCACCCAGGGGTGTGGGGCTGGGCTCCAGCTTTTCCCACTCCAGTTAGCAGGGCTGATGGTGTAACAGGAGTAACTCTGCCCTCAGTCCAGTGTGGGAGCATATGGGCAGAGAGGGGTTGGATTTTGGGAGGTGTGCAGGTCCACCTGTCTTATACAGCTTTCTGAGTCTCCACAGCTAATGGTTGGAGGAATTTGGCTAAAGTAGTAGCCGTGGAAAAAAGATAACTAAAAGTTTTAGGCAATGCATATTTAAAGTACTCAGTGTCTTTTCCTATCCCTTTCTTCCTCCTGAGCTGCCTGAGTCACTGTCATGTCCCTTTCTGTCTTGTGCTCAGAAATCTGTCTCTCATCCAAACTAGCTTATCCTGGGCAAATCCGCTCCCATGGCTAACCAGAATGACTACTCCAAATGAGAAAAAGGTTCTAAGTCAGGTCTGATTTGTCCCTTTTCCTCCACTGGACCTTATGACAAAACTTCTATTCTTACCTGGTCTCACATTTCTATGAGGTTCATTGTTTTTTCTTTTCTTCCTCCTCACTCTGCCCCAGTCAACACTCAAATAACATGAAGCAGAAACACAAATTCACCTTCTCATTTATTCTTGAACACTGGTGACTTCTGTTGTGGGAACACAATTTCACAGTCCATTTCCATCCTAACTGTTCCTTCCAAGTAAGAAAGAGCTTAAGAGTCATGGTCTGCAACAAGCAGATGTCACCTTAGTTCTGAGCACAGCAGCATTGCATGGTCCCTGCTCTGGGATTTAGCCATAAATAGGTCCTGTCAAAAGCACATTTCAAAACTCAGTGCTCAGCCAGGCTGCATGGAGCACAGACCAAAAGAATGCTGCATTTGCTATCATGAGCAGGTTACAGATGCAAAGACTTCAAAGGCCAGCTATGAGTTTACAGCAGAGAGTACCTGTGTAGGCTAAAGCTGGAGCTCAAAGCCCAAGCTCTGCAGCAGATGGCCCTGCTACTCTGTCGTCTCACCCAAGGAGCTCCTTCTCCTCAGGTCAGATCCCCTTTGCCTTCAGCACTCAGTCAGCAGTGAGGTCTTCATGGTCTTCCTTGTGATGTTTATTTGTAAAATAAACCAGAACACATTTTCAGATGAAGGTAAAGCTTACATGGGCAGAAGGCATCCTTGTTCATCATAAAAGTTGTAAAAATGTAATACATGATGGATTTGTAGCTAATAAAATCAAGGAAAATGTAGAGTGAATTCCCCAAGATACTAATTAAAAATATACATGAAAAAGATGTCTAGGATTTACAGGAAAAAATTACTGCCTTTTCCTGGGACCACAAATGTGTCATAGTGTTTAAAACCTTGCAAGTAGCTAAGGGAGAGTCTCTGAAAGCACACCTGAGACTTGCTGTTTCAGAGCAGAGGAACAGTTGAACCTGCACAGTATTGTCCCATATTCTCTCTGTACTGAAGTTACTTTGGTGTAAATACACAGAGAGCTGCAGTGAGATTTTGATTACCTGGTAGTCCTGATGGCCCCATCTACTTTATCCGTCCCCTTCTCTTTACAGACCTCATGGGATCTGTTGTTCCTTTACTCTGGGTAAATTGACCCTCCAAGAGTAAATAAGCTAATCTCTACTTAGTCCTTCTGAAGATTTCAGTATGTGTATATATTAATATATTTATGTACTTTATTTATATATATGCATTTATATAGATATTTGTGTGTGCTATAGATTCATAATATATAAAATCATAAAGAACAAAACAGGTTGGGTGGTCTCTAGTCTAACTTCCTGCTGAAAGGAAAGGCAGCTATGCAATCAGACCAATTTGCTCAGGTCTTCATAGATGTAAACTGGTTGGAATTAAAATTCTATAGAACCTTTTCAACCCCTAGTTTAGGCTTGAGGTATTCTGATGGCAAGCAACTGGTCTGCACTCTGGATGTGTTGTGTGTCACTCACTGCACCCTGTGAACTGGATACCTGGGCTGGCAGAAGGACACAGGCGGCATCATCTCTGGGGCACTTGTTCCGAATAAAATTTCCATTAAAGCTTCTCTCGCCATGATGGCAGGTCAGTGACCTACCTGTTAATGGTGTCTGCTATGAAGCCAGAGACCATCATAAAAAGCTGCTGCTTCATGCTTTCCTTTGGCATTAATTCACAGTAATTAGCCTGAGTGAGCAGGAGCAGAGGTTGAATTGTGTTTTTACCCCTTGAGGCAAGCTCCAGCAGCTGAGGCCAAGGTGTGCTGGGCCAGTGCTCTCCATCTAACTCAGGAGCAAGGTACTTTTGCCTGCTGCCACCACTGTCACCACTGCCTGCTGCCACTATTCTCTGCCTGACATGGGCACTGAGCTCCCCTGGACACAAAGATGGGAAATGTATCATTAGCAGGACACAGAGCAGCAACAGCTTTTCTTCATAGTCCTGAGGATGCCTCTGGAAGGTATGTTGCCTTTGGCCTTTACCCAGCTGGGGGTCATTCCTGGAAAGCCTGCAGAAACGACAGGCCAGCAGCAGCCCCAGCAGTGTTATAGTGGCATATTTAGGTGAAAGTACTTTGGCATCCCTAAAACTGCAACTAGATCTCCATCTTGGTTTCCTCTACTTGAATGTTTAAACAAACTACCACTTCAGCTGAACTATGAAATACTGAATATAAAATTATTTAGTCTATGCCTTGTATGTAATTTATAGTCAGCTGCTTATCTCCTATTAATAACGTAGCCTTTAGGCACCCATAAATCTCTAGATTTCACAGCATCCATGCAAGTGTGTAAATGAGGATGAGATTAGACACCCTGTGTTTGTGGAGAAACACATGACTGACAAACTGAGCAATGATTTTCTTTCAGATCACATATTTGAGAGACAGAAGGCTTGGTAACCTAATTTCCCTAAATCACAGGCTCCTGTGTTTGCCTCCTGCTTGTTTTGTAATAGTTATTATTTTATCTTTTGTTTTGCTGGCAAATCATACGTGAATCCCAAATACCAAGAGTCTGTACCTTCCAAGTCCTCAGAGGAGCAGGAAGACTCATACAACCTTTTCATCCCCAGCTATGCATATTCCCTTTCCCAGTCCTACTGGGTTTTACAACAGGGGAGTAACTCAGAATATACCATGGGATTATATTCTTATTCTTCATGCAGATCTACCTGTGAGAAACATTCACACATAATTAAAGAGATGTCAGGTCTGCTTCTTTCTTTCTGTGACCTCGAAGGAGAAGATATCAGGTGAGAGAGAAGAGTTTGGTTCAGGATTCCTATCCCTTACATTTTAGCGTCTAATTTGGGTCTGAAAAGCCCATGGAAAGACCAGATACTTCTCTACCACCTGTTACAGAAGAACATTTTAGCACTTCCATATCTACTATCAGTTAGTCTCACTTGCATGCTGAGATACTACCATAGGGGCTGGCAAAGGCTGTGCTCAGAACATGACCACAGAAGTGTTGAAGATGAGGACAAGGACATAAGAAGGTGATTCCATTTTACTCTTTCGAGTAATCCAGATGTGTCCTGGACTTTCAGTGAGTTTCCGAGAAAACTGTTCTTTTCAAAAGGTCATGGAGAAAACTACAGAAAGTCACAAATCCAGATGTCTGATCCCAAAGATAACTAAATGTTATTATGTTATTTTTATAAAACCTGTATCCTTGTTGGCAGGTAATAATTATACTGCAAAAGCAGAAGTGAAAACATAATTTATACAAAAGTGGCTTTTCTCCTGAAATAACCTTAATTTCACGACATCCCTGAAGGACATTTTCTTCACCCAGTAGAGCACAGTACAAAGACGTTACCAGGCTAACACTGGTTAAACAGGAACAGGGACAAGAGCAGTACAGCTGCATAAGAAACATTGACACTTAGCCCAGCCTGTCACTGCAAACTAGGCATGGATCATGGTCTGAATCTTACATCGATTCCATGTAGTTTGTAGACAAACCTGTCCCAAGCCAACTGCTGTATTTGTACTTGTTAAACTGCAGCCCAGATGAGCATGTGAACCTATTTCAGCTACCTGCAAAGCCTGAACTATTCCCTTCAAGTTTGTCTTGTCCATTTCTGATTTCCAGTGCAAAAAAAAAAAAAACCCCACCACTCAGTGATACAGGCCTGTTTCTCTATAAAAAGGAAGAAAGAAACTCAATCCAAGCTCAAAACAGCCATTGTTTACATTTTCTACTAACAGATTTTCCCCAACATTTTTCCCATTTTTTTCAAAAAACAACCACCTCTACATCTTCATGGAGCAGAAATTTCTTTTACACATGCATACTCTTCACAAACTGACCTTCTACACAACTCCCATCAACTGCAAACTGGATGGACCTGGCAGACAAATGTGTGTGACTTTCATTTCCTCGTTTATCAGAGCCAAGTTTCTAAACACCTCTAAAAGCATCTCAGAGAATGTCTGCCTTGGCATCACTGCAATATTTATGGTTATTCAGTTAACAGATACAGAATATAATGTAAAAATATATTTCATTGCTGTTATCTGGGTGAGTCATTTCCTTTTGTTTCCTTCTTCCTGCCATGAAAGTGTATTTGTCTGAGCATATAACAAGTGAAGGCAAAGAATACTAAAATTCTTCAAGGCAAGGGGAACAAGACACATATTCATGCACAGGGGTATCACAGGCAGAGAAACTTCTGACAGAAGTGTCCATGAAATCCTAGCTCTAACATGGCTACAGGAGCAATCCTTTGATTTTCTCTTTTGCTTTTTGCTCCATCCATGGGCAGCTCACCTGCTCACTGTCAGGATGAAAATGGATTCAGCACTAATTCAGAAAGGACCATGTCTCCAAATATAAATCCTTACAATTAAGGCATGCATTTTACTAAGAAATTACCAAGATCAGTAATTTGGGGTGTAGGGTCTCCACACAAAAGCTAACTTTTTCCTGAATGCATGTGAAGGACAGCTCAGAGCCAGAAGCGGTAGGGATGGGAATGGTAGTAGAAAACACCCAGTGGATGGAAAGCAGAGGTTATTTACCTCACACTCTGAAGGCCCCTGCCCCCTCAGTCTTGCATCTGCATTTCATCTCCTACAGTTTTGCTTTTCTTGTACAAGCCCATCGTTCTACTTGGCAATATATGAATCATCTCATCTCTTCTAGCCTAATGACACATATACATCTAGCACGTTTCTTACAAAAGAAATTCAAGACCATTTCTGAAGGCTGAGAGGTATTCACTTTTTTAATGTGTATCTGCAATTGCTCCTCAATTCAATGGAGGTTTCATGCAGTACATTTTTCTACTTGCTGCTATACAGATTCCAGACAATTTGATAGAATAAGCTAAAGCAAAAATTCCTTTGTACATATGAAATATTTACCAGTTCTGTGGCTGAAATGTGAGGCTCAGTGAAGAAAACACCATAGGTTTATTCAGGGAAGGGATTGCTGTGCTCAGAGGAAACAGAGAAAGTGCTAGTGTGAGAAAGTTGAGGGAAGCCCAGCCTTGAACAGAGTCCTCTTGCAGAATGTATGTGCTGCAGAAATCCCGTGTAACTCTGTAGCTGAGAGAATATGGATTTTCCTGGTGGAATGTGCTTCCTAAGGGCTACTACCTCTGATATCACTTTGATCCTGTGACCCAGTATTAACCACATTTGTTGTACGGAATGGAAAACACACAGAGAGGCATGAACATGCACATACACATTCACAGGAGCCCTCAGCCACTGTTCTTTAAAACTTTACTTTACTTAACCCAATTCTATAATATAAAATAATACTTGATGTATGGTTGTTGAGTTTGCATTTGTAAAAAGGGAACAGCAAATCCATAAACAGTGTTCTTTCCACACTGAAGGGAAGGGAGAACCTCCTGGTGTTTAGGTGGCAGCACTGATGGGTTCCAGCATCCACAATCAGGGGTCAGTCCCAGTTCGGTTTTTTGCAGACAAATTTTACTGTTCTTCTACCTTCTTGTCACTGCATTTGTTTTTTCACCATTCACAGGATGTTTTGCATATACTGCAAACACACTCTTCTTTCTACTAATTATTCCCTGAAAACAATTCTGCCTCTTCCCAAGGTTGAGTTTGTGTAGTGATCAGCAGCTGAGTGTTTGTGTGCAGCTCTGCAGCCTCAAGCATCTTCCTGCACTTCTGCTACAGAACTGTCCTGCTCTCCTCCGGTGTGAACACTTTCTCTGTGGCTCTAACCTTTACAATAGGTCTTAAATTTGCTCCAAACACTAGGGCATGCCTGATCATATGCAGAAGTGTATGGGGTGGGGTTGCTGGACTCTTCTAGCCTAAGCAGCAATGGTGTCATTACCTGTAACAGCAAGAAATTGTCCACTCGTGGTTCCTCCCCTTAACATAAATAACTATATACCATGTACGCCTATAAATAAATTTTACCTGTGGTTTCTGCAAAAGTAGAATTTTCCCATGAGATTTCTCTGTGGCCCTGATGAATGCAGCAGCTGATCACTGCTCCAAGTGATCACCTTTGCGTCAAAGATTGGCCTGCTGTACCAGGATAAGTCTGCAGCAGACAGTGGCGGAAAAAACTATGAAACTGCTATTGGAAACTGATGAAAATGTGCTGAAAAAGTTTGTTAAACTTCCTCTATTACATTTGCACATCCATTTGAATAAATAGCTAATGGCTAGTTAATGCTCCAGTAACTGAAGGAATAAAAAGCCCCTCTTTAAAGGCTCTTTGCAGAAGAAATTATCTCAAGTCAGAGGAAGGTTTGAGGCAGTGCTGTTAATGTCTTTTCGAGATCTCTGAAACATTTTATCAGTCTAAGCCTATCAATGTGTCTCTGCTTCCACCATAAAACAGGCAAATAAATCAACATTTTCATTTTACATTTTCCCCTGAGGTCCAGTGATTGCTGTTGCTGAACTGATTCAGTGGAGCACAGCATTAGCAAAAATGATTCTGTGCTCTCAGCTTTATCTTTTATTCCTGAGAACAAAAGAATTTGCCAGTATTAATAGGATGTGCAGGCTGTGTGTTGTAGCGAAACACATGACAATGAGCATTGGTGATGTTAGGTGTGACGTGCTACCTCTGCAGTTGGTGTGGGATATGCAGAAATAACCTTAAAAGCCAAGAGTTATCCTTTATCTCACTATACTTTGACTGAAATTCATTGTTGTGAGAAGCCCACTTTCACCTCTCTGGCTGACTCAACATTTGGTCAGCTGAGATGGACTCTATTGAATACTGAATTAACTTGCAATTTCAGTAGATTTGCATTTCCAGCCACTGCCTTATTATATGGAAATAAGTTAAAAATAAAATCCAGACTCATACCTTTACAAAGGAAGATGAACACATTTAATATGTGTGCTGGGTCTTACTGAAAACATTAGTTTGATTTCTCCATCAGTGGCCAAAATTGAAGCTACTCAACTTTCATGGATTCTTTGACATACTTCATAGTATAACTGGAGAAATACTGATGGAGGAAGTTACCCACCTTCCTGATGGATCTCACATTAGCCAGAGCCCACCTTTGGAGGTGCCAATTTCTCTCCATAGGAGCTCTGTAAGAAAAGTGCACTCCCGAAATAGATGCTCTAATTAAACTTATGTTCAAGAAATATAGGTCACTTTTTTTCATTCACAAATTACATTCCTAGAAAAAACTGATCCACTCCAGAATCTTACACCATGTGATGTATGAAACATTTACTTTTGCAGCTGTACTCCAATTTTTTGTCTTCCACCAGCATTGTGTCAGATGTGCCAAATGCTATAACTGAGCTGCATAACATGTCTGAGCATAAAGGTTCCTGTCTTTCACCATGGTATTGTCTCTTTATGCCAGCTCTGAGGTATTCTACAGCTCCTTTTTTTTTCCACAAAATGTTCAATAAATTTGAGCTTCAATTATTTCAAATACATGCTCTCCTTAGAATTCACTACTTAGGGTTTTATTTCCCTACTGCAAATACAATTTCATTTTGCAAATTACCTCATTATTAGCAATTTGTAGGGTGATTGCTGAGAGTTTTCAGTAGCTCCTTAACAAAAATAATAGCATAGAGTCATAAGATTTTTAGGAAGAGGCAATACCTTTATTAGACTGCCCACATATCTGGGAAAAAAAGAAGCTTTTGGCATCACATCTCTTCGTCATATCTTGTCTTGCATCTTGATCAGACCTTGTGTTTCTGAACTCCATACTTTTAAAGAAGCGAACAAAAAGCTTTCAGCAATTACTCTGCAAATGGATAGTAATGAGGCTGTTTGCAAAGGGAAATTGTGTTTCCAGCAGGAAATAAAAACCTGATATACTAAACTCCAAGCAGAGCTGTTCCTTCAAAATAAATGAAGGTCAAATTTATTGAGCAATGTTTCTGATGACCTAATGGAGTGACCTTGGGCCTGAAAGCTTGTGCACTTCTTCCATCTATAAGTCTAATAAGAAATTCTGCCTTTCTTAGGCAATTGAAATTTCTTGCATCTTGGACTGTCACAGCTACAATATTACTACTACTAAATAATGGCATTGCAGTAAAAGTAATTAAATCTATGTCAGTCCACCTGATCTGGGAGTGTCTTCATATCAAGTCAATTAGGAAATAACAGACAGAGGGTCTATTTCATGGTTCATTTGCTTCTGATCTCTAAGGGCAAACTGACTAAATTATTCAGAGCTGTGTCTGGAAACACCTCTCTAATCCTCAAGTCCCCACAGAGGAGAGAATGTTTTAACCAACTTCCTTTAATATCTTAATAACTAAATCTATTCATATTTCCTTCAGGCTGACAAAGAACGGCAAAAATATTATCAGTTATTTAACACTTCCTTAGACAGCTACGTATGCAGTCTGGGGGTGGAATTAGCACATCATGGAACAGTGCCTTCAAAAAGAGAAAGATTCATGCCCCTGTGATATAACCATGTCCCTAATTTAGTCCAAAAGTAAATTTTAGCAAAATTAAAACACAGCCTCAGTGTCTTTCAGCTGCACCTTGGATGTACTGGGAAGAGACGGGTAAAAGGCATGGCACCAGATCCCAGCTCTGAGGTTACATGGGAATGTCCCTCACCCAGAAGCTCAAATCAGACACAGGGTACTCCTAACCCCTGAACTGGCAGAAAGTCCCAACCAAAACCTCAGGCTCTGACAGCAACATTAATGTTCAGCACTGGCACAGAACTCACCAGTCAACTCAAATTTTCCTTAGACCAAAACATTTCAGGAGTTATCAAAGGCCAGCCCAGAACTTACAGTTCCAGCTCCTTGAGCTTATATGTTGTCACCCTAAACAGTGGCCATAATTCTTCATAATGAGAATGGGTTCCCCTTGCTTCTGTGTACACAACAGCGAGTTGGCCTGAGGGAGGAGTTAGGCAGTTTGAAGTCATGGTTTAATTTCCTTTGTAATTGCAAGTTGATTGCTGGCATGAATTACATTGCATGCATTTTGCCTCTTGTACCAGCCATTTCTTTAAGTGGGTAAACTTAAATTAAAAGAATGGTATCAATTGAAAGGCATTTCTATGTTGGAGTCTCACAAATTATTCATAGTAATTATCAACCTACCAGACTTATTTAAAAAAAAAAGAAAAACACCTTGGATGATTTTCCATGAGTATTCGTTTCATTTTAAAGTTGAACTAATACAACGTTAACCAAAAAACTGCAAGAAATATTCTTAATTTCAGGGGAGAGGATTTGTATTTTTAAGGAGAAATACAGTGAGTGCAGAATTTTTACATGCTTTTTACCTTCAGTGTCTTGAAATCCAGATGCTTTAAGAAAGAAGCAATTCTTTTCTAAATTCCTTAAATTTCCTTAAAAAATTAAGGGCAATCTCACAGTTTCCTTGATGAAGGTTTGCAACTTAGCATCTAGTTCATTCTCCCCAAGTCCTAAAGACCACATCTATGCCCAAGAGCCACACAAGCAAGAGGACAACACATACCTGGAAATGTAAAACATTATGCCTGAGGCAAGCGTTTCACAGGAGAGGTAGCTTGGGAAGTCTATGCTCAGCCAGGCTGAGGATAATGAGGATAATGACAAGCTGAAGGAATCCTTCTAGTCCTTCAGACCATTCTTATCTTATTTTGGCAGTGTTCCCAGTCTGTTCTCTCTGATGGCCCCCACAGCAGCCTGTGCAGGCAGCTTGTAAGGGCCACCTGCTCGCAGGTGCACTGCTGGGAGCTTGGGTGTGTTGGTGCTCCAGCTGTGAGTGCTTCTGTTCCAGATATTGGTGCTATTCATCTCAGCTGGCTTCAGATACACATAGAGTGGATGTATTTCAGATAGTCACATTCAGGGTGGTCAGCAGAACAAGAGTTTGTCTGGGCTATCCTAGATACCATTCTAAAGTGAACCCTAGGAATACTCATTTTCTTTTGTAGGACACAAGCTTGGGATAAGTAACTCATCCACATAGATCCATGTGATAGATCTTTGCAATTAGGCCTGAGGAAAACATTTCTGTCTCTGTCCACTGCAAAAGTTGCGGGGGTCTGTGACTGGTTTTAAAATTCCCTACGGCAATTGTCTGGCCTAAGAGAGAAACCGTAGGCCTGAATGGAAAATCTATAGAAATAGATAGGAAAATTACATTTGTAGGGGGCTAATCTGTTTTATTTCTCTCATTCATTTCTTAAATGAGAAGATGCAATGCTGCATATCACCCAAACACATCCAGAGACAGTGGTGCAGAGGTTAAAAGTGACTTCTTATCTCTGTGGAAACTAATATTTTGTTAATTGTGGAGAGGCACTTCAGTCTGATCTTTCCCCATACTAACTTTTAAATTGCCAAATTTCAATGTGCCTTCTGTCAGTCAGGTATGAAACCAGCTGCGCTGTGCTGAGGCAGAAACAGGAGTGGCTGCATCAGGTCTTCGTTGTTCAGTCTGGATGTTCAGCCCAGCAGAAATAAGTCACTTAGACCTCAACAAGCCATATCTAGCTAAAAATAAAAGAGAATGAAAAGAAATGTGCATTCTTGGGGTCTTTTCTGATACTTTTCAAGATAAGGCATCATACACACAGATGAGCCCGTTGGACAAACACACCATATCCTGTCATATTATTTTCTAGGCTCTTCCTTGAAGTGTTTTACAAGGCATTGCCCTGGATATGTAACAGGAAGAGTAGGGGGGATTAAAAAATAACTAGATTTTCCTGTTATATAAAAAAAAAAATCTTGTTTTTCAGTCTTAAATCAGAAGTTCTGAGTTTTTGCAGCACCATCTAGTGAGACTAAGAAGGTTTTACTCAACTTTTCAGAAACTCCAGCCCATTCCCTCTTTCCATTTCTATTTAATCATGATCTCTTTACAGACTTTGGGGGCAACAAGCTGTGGAAGAAGGTACATTCAGTGCACCCAATAGTCTTTTGCACATCTCTTTCCAAACCACTTGAAATCTCCCAGCTTTGCCAACTGCCAAGCTGAAAAACTGGAGTGTTTTCATCAAGCCTTGCTATTAATGAATTGCCTCATAGCTAGTGAGCTGTGCCTCTGTGATCTGTACCTTGTTTAGAAAGAACACAGTCTGCAAACAAAGAACAGATGTGTGTTTTAGCAGACATGAAGAATGTTCTCAGATGTAGGGAAATCTGTCATCATTCCTACCAGGAAGTGTTACTGAGGATGTTTTCTATAGGACAACATCTACACACTCAGGTCTCTGCCAGACACATGCAAGACTCTCTGCCAAATATTCTTCCTGGCCCAAAGATGTTGCTGACAAGCAAAACCCGGTCTGAATCCAAGCCAGTTAAGATGAGACACATCTTTTCCTAGGCTGCTCAACCTCTTAAAAGATTTCCAGTGTCTAATTAGGATGAAAACTGCTTTGTTTTCCCCATCTATTCATTCCCCGTTGAAAAACCCTGGAGTATTTTTCACCCAACAGAGGCAACATGCAGAATTAGAAGCATTTAAATATATTTCTCATACCACTTCTTCTAATAAAGTTTTTACCCAAAAATGAAACAAATTTTCCCTTTGGAACTTTCTTTCTGAAATTTTTCATGTCAGCAAGAGCTGTACATCGCTGACACCAAAAATAATAAGGATTTCTAAATAAAAGCAACTCACCTGCTTCCAACAGCAGATAACCACATTTTTGCAAGCTATATGACTGTTGGAAAAATTGATCCCACTTAGGAAGATGGAACCAAATGACATAATTCACTCCATAAAAGCTATGATGTTATTTTATGTTCTTGTCTCTATCAGCTACTGAAACAGTCATAAATCTAGTTACTCCTCTCTTATCTGAAGCTGAAGGAGTTTGTCCTCTACTTGCACAATGGCATCCTCTCCTCCAATAGGATTTCTCCAGGGAGATGGCAGAGTTGGGCTGCCTGCACCAGGGTTCCAAAGATTTCTGCCTTCTGCCCTCCTGCTCTCATAAATGTCACTGCTGTCGCATCTTCATTGCTGAACAGCTGCAAGCTGGAGCACAAAGCATCACTGGTTTATCTTTGAGTCACTTTTAATTATCTTTTCTTTCCCTTGATAACTTCTTTTACAAAATGCCTCTTGTATAACTGCTTTATACAGGGCTAATTAATTTCATGAAGTGCAGGGGGAGGAGAAGATTCAAAGGCTCTGCTCAAAGGAGGCAAAGTTCATATTGTCACTCAGCCTCTTAGCTAGCTCAGAGTAGATCCAGAGACTCTTGTCTGTCCTCTCCCAAGGGATGAATGTAAAAGAGCTGAGCTGCAACTCTGAAATAGACCTGCCAGAAATACCTGCTATAAAGATTGTAGGTTTCCTCTCAAAACTGAAATATAACTGGAAAAAAAATTTGCAGAGTGACTTATGACAGCCTGACACCATCTCTGGGAAAATCAGTTTGCAAAAACTATTATTTTTACTCTAAAACATAAGGTCCTGCTTTCTTGTGATAAGTATCTTTCTTGCCTATAAGCATCTTAATTTTATGATTATTATTACATCATGTTTTATGAAAACACTACTGTTTGGAAGTGATCCTACAGGATCTAGCACATGTTGATAAATGATACATTAACATGCCTTAGTGATTTTATATGTAATCAGTGGGTATATTAATTGCTGCCACCCAGTGGGCTCATTTGTAGGCTTTGGCTCACCATACTATACTTTAATATATCATTGTTTGGTTAAATGATTTCATCCTTTCCATCGGAAAGAGGGTGACTTATTTTCCTCTATCAGCAGCCACTAAAAATGAATGTTTCAAGCTACAAGCTTTGGTTAACTTAGAACATATTGTCCTACAAAAATCTTTTGTTTCTTGTAGCGTGGGAACAGCCCTGTGGAAGGCAATTATACATAAGCTTCAAGCTAACTCTGTGTGAGATTACCTGCTTTGCCTTCTGGACCTACCTGCAAAGTCTAAGGAAAATACTTTGTTCTATTTAAATGACAAATATTCCACGAGAACTTCTATAAGAAGTTGTTAAACATGTTACACAGAGGGAACTCTTCCCTGAAAAGTTTTGGTGTTTCAGACCCTCAGGTAACTTGCCCTGGGGTGCTTGTGCCCTTCAAGTTGTGCACTTGCCAGAAGATGTCAAACAACCAGTTTGCAGTTTGTCTTCCTCACCTGCAGCTCCACTGGTGCCAGTATCAGTCATAGGCTCTCAGCCCACCTCAGGAGCTGGCCTGGATAACACTGAAGTGAATAAACTGGCTCTTAAAGCTGGGCTGCTGTGTTAACAGCTTCTACAATCTATCTAAGTGTTATGAATAATGAAATAAGACACTGGCAATGACAGCACATTATTGAGGAGCTGTTAAGTGCTGCATTATGATTTCGTTTTAATGCTGCTCCTGGATGAGAGAGCTTGCATGCTTCTGCATGAGGAGGAGGAGGGAGAGGAGGAAAGCTGCTTAATATTCTTCTTGTTGACCTATATTTTGAATTTAGCTACCTGTTTAATTTAAAGCATGTCACTTCCAGCAGGACTGGCCATTTGGGGGAGGATTATGCTACTTTTATTTTTTGTGCACTTAGAGGTCTTGGACTGCAGAGTGAACTACATGTCAACAGTGAAGAAAAAGATAAAATAAATTTACAAGTTCCTGGGCTACCCAGTCCTCATTACAAGAAAGATATGGAGCTCCTGGGACAAGCCCAGTGAAGGGGTACAAAGATGATAAGGGGACTTATCATCTGTCCACCTGTCTTATGTGGAAAAGCTGAAGGAGTTAGGCTTGTTCAGCCTTTAGAAGACACAACTGAAAGGAGACCCCCTCAGTGTATGTGGGTATCTGAAGGGAGCCAGGCTCTTCTAGATGGTAGTAAGACAGAGGCAAAGGACAGAGACTGGAACACATGAACATGAGAAAGAACGTTTTGTGACCAAGCACTGAAACAGGTAGTCAGGAGATGTGACAGCACAGAAACCTCTTTCTCATGAGAAAATCTATCTGTTTATGGTAAACAAGATAAGGTGTTCAGAACTGCCTTGGAACAGGCGGGAATGCCTGTGGCCAACCAGCCCCAGGGGGTGGAGGGCTGTGGCCACTCCCAGGAAGCGTTCCTTTTGTATATAAAGCTGCATTTAAATAAATAATTCCCTTTTCTCAGCAATCCCTCTTGTGTGCCTCTTGTTTCGACATCGGCTCAACAGCAACACGGAGAGGGTGTGGAACCTCCCTCACTGAAGATATTCCAGAACTGTCTGGATGGTTCCTGTGCCATGTGCTCTGGGATGGCCCTGCTTGAACAGGGAGACTGAACCAGAGGACCCCACTGGTACTCCCTTGCTACCTGAATTATTCTGTAATTCCATGATTCTGTAATCCTGCAAACCAAGGCTGACCACCCATGTGGCTGAGACAGCTGAGGTGGGAAGGAGCAGAAGGGGGCAGGGATAAGGTACGGGACAGGGCAGGGATGAGAACAGGCAGAGTCTTGACTCAAACCCATAAGAGAGGATAGGTGGCTGTAAATTATATTCCAGCTTTGCCCTACAATAAGCAGAAAGGTGGGAAAGAAATGCAGTCCAAGCGTAGCACCCGAGGAGGTGCAGATAACAATTTCAACCCTCCAGCTGGGGCTTCTGTGCCAAAACCCAGTGCTCCTTTTACTGACCTGAGCCAGAGAACTGCAAAATAAGGTAACGCTCCGCAGGAATAAAGGTGAAAGAACTTGGCCTCAGCGTTTTAAAGAAGCTAAATAAATCTACCACAAGAAATCCAAAGTATCTGGAGACTGACATGGAGGAAGGTATTACACCCTTATATGATATTGTTCAAGCTCAAGCACAGCATGGGCACAGAGGGAGGGAAAGAGATTTATTCCATCAATGACAGTGGAGCCACTTCTATGGCCAAAGACACTGGGGAATAAAATCACCTTTATTGTTCATCAATGGTGAAAAAATCCTTTTGCTTCCTGCCTATAAAGCTTTTTACCTTTGATGCTACAGCAAATGACCAATAAATCACATGGTAAATGTGATTTCCTCACACATTTTTAATACTTCTCCATTCTCTGGGTAAGCCTCAGCTGAAGGAGAAACAAAACTCTCCAGAGCTTACCAGTTAGAAGTGTTACAATATTGATTTCACAGAAGGTCATGTATCCAGTTTGTGGTTTTTTTGTCTGTTCCCCAAACAAGATACAGGACCAAAGCAGTACATGCTGGGGACCTCAGACCATACAAGAAATATCAGAAACTGGTAAAACTGAAGCAAAATATAAGGGATTTAAAACTTCCTACAACACAGGGAGAAGTGAAAAAGACATAGCAGAAATGGTTGAGGACTTCACATACTTCTCCATCAAACTAAAACTGAATCCTTTATTCAACTGCTTTCTATACTCTTGGCCTCAAAACTGACATTTAATGACCTGATCACTTAATTTTTCTTATATCATGGCAGCCAAATTTCACCAAAAAATGCTGAGACTCAGTTAGAAGCAGACCTCTTTCTTTCAAGAGAAAATGTGAGAGATAGCAGCGGTGCATACTGGGATAAATAACTGGAGAACTGATGTGTATCCAGGACAAAATAAAGTGAGGACTTTGGTCATCCTACATTTATAAATGTAAAGTGAAATAGAGTTCTATTATTTGATATCTTCCTCCAAGTTCAAAACTGAGACAAACACAGACCTCTCAACTTACCTGGTGACAAGTGAATTGTATTCTCTAAGCTGTCAGGTGCCTGTGCTTGCCAAAGGGATGAAAAAAATATACTACATAGCTTTGTTAGTAACATTTCTCTATTTCTTTCTTTTTTCTTTTTCCCACAGCTCCATTCAACCCTCCCAATGATGCAGACAGTATGGTCAAATTTGATGCCTATGGAGATGGGATAGGACGATACAATGTGTTCAATTTCCAGTTCACTGGAGACAGGTACTCCTACGTGAAGGTTGGGCAGTGGGCAGAAACTTTGTCACTGGAGGTAGATTCTATCCACTGGTCCAGGAGCTCTGTCCCTGTCTCCCAGTGCAGCGACCCCTGCGCTCCTAATGAGATGAAGAATATGCAACCAGGAGATGTCTGCTGTTGGATTTGTATTCCCTGTGAAACCTATGAGTACCTGGCTGATGAATTCACTTGTGCAGACTGCGGGCCTGGAAAGTGGCCCACAGCTGACCTGACCGGCTGCTACGACCTCCCAGAAGACTACATCAAGTGGGAAGATGCTTGGGCAATAGGTCCTGTTACCATTGCATGCCTGGGCTTTATTTGTACTTTCATGGTCATTGGGGTGTTCATCAAGCACAACAATACCCCCCTGGTCAAAGCCTCTGGCCGTGAACTGTGCTACATATTGCTCTTTGGGGTCTTCCTGTCTTACAGCATGACTTTCTTCTTCATAGCCAAGCCTTCTCCCGCCATCTGCACCCTCCGCCGTTTGGGGCTAGGAAGTTCCTTTGCCGTCTGCTACTCTGCCCTCCTGACAAAAACGAACTGCATCGCCAGAATATTCGATGGCGTAAAGAACGGTGCTCAGAGGCCCAAGTTCATCAGCCCCAGCTCTCAGGTGTTCATCTGCCTGAGTCTCATTTTGGTCCAGGTGGTGGTGGTGTCTGTGTGGCTCATCCTGGAGGCGCCGGGCACCAGGCGATACACGCTCCCCGAGAAGAGAGAGACTGTCATCCTGAAGTGCAATGTCAAAGATTCCACTATGTTAATGTCCTTAACATATGATGTAATCCTCGTGGTCTTATGCACTGTGTATGCCTTCAAAACCAGGAAATGTCCAGAGAACTTCAACGAAGCCAAGTTTATCGGTTTCACAATGTACACAACGTGCATCATTTGGCTGGCCTTTCTCCCTATATTTTATGTGACATCCAGTGACTACAGAGTAAGTCTTTAGATATCTGTTTTCATAAATCATATGCATCGCTTTAGAGGACCACGTCAGCATTCACTCAGGGCTTCTTTCACTTCTTTTGTCCCCTGGGTCCCTTGCAAACAAGTTCTCTTTCAATGTTACCAGATTTTGTCTTACTTGCAAGAAAGGTGGTGTCATTTCAAAAACAGCATGTGCAGTTAGAGCTGGAAGGGATTAATACCATTAGTCTGATTGCAATAGAGGCATAACATATGGATTAAGTATTCATTTGGGTTCATCACCATCTGAAGTCATAGTCCTAACAGAAAAACCCAGAAGATCATGAGCCAGAATTAGTCATAATGAGTTATTTGGCAGAAATGGAGCTTAAAATAAAATCTGGACTAACCAGTCTCCTTCTGCAAAAGAATCTGCTATTGAAACACATTATTTTTTTCCAAATAAAAAATATAAGGGTAGAATTTCAAAATTTCCTATGAAACAGGGTTGTTAAAAAAAAAAATCAAATGTTCTACTTAAATATACAGCTTTTATTCTTTCTGCACTTTATAAAACACATACCTCACTGAGCAGAAAATGTTGGTCAGCCTTCACCAGCAAACTTTAGAAACATTAAACTGTTTGAATTGTCAGATAGCGTTGCAAAGCTTCAAGTTCAATAAAATCGTATTTTTGAACAGAAGGAAATTGTCTCAGAAAAAAGATTCAGATCTGCTCCACTGGAAATCTCACAGTTATTACGATGTGAGAAGTGACTGTGGGAGTTGGCCCTTGCAGCAGTTTGCAGAAAATTAGTTCAACTTTCTGCCCAGAAGAATGGTAGATTACCTTGGGGGGGGTATCACTGCCAATAGCATGTACATGAAATAGTATATAAAACTGTGGAGCTAATAATGTCACTTAACATATTTTTGGTGTGGCCATCCTGGAACAATATATTTAGTACTGTTTTTCTCAGCTTAGGAAATGTACTGAAAACCTCTAGAAAACAAGGATAGGTAACAAATGACGCAGTGAGACACACAGAGTGACAGTAAAAGAGCTAAATATATTTAGTCTAGACAAGAGTAAAACCAGGGAGACGTGATCACAGACTATAAATAATTTCAAGGCAACAAAACGAGAGGAAGGGATTATTTAGTCTCAGGAGAAGTTAGAATAGCAAGTAATGGATTGAAGCTAATGAAGGAAAAGTTTAAAGTAGGCACTAGGGAACAGCTCTGGACACCCAAAGCAATCAGGAAGACAGACACAGAAGGAGGGAAATATCAGTGCAGACAGTCATGTGAGTGGGCAGTACAGACAGTAATGGCCAAGAGGATCATGACTTGACTGTTCAAGCAGAATTTTACAGCCTTATCTCCTGAGTGGAGTTTTCAAAACCACTTGTAGGCATTTAATTTATATACAAAGTTCCAAATAAACCAACTCAAGTACTACAAAATCAGCGGGAAATGCTTTTAACATCTTTTTGATACTTTCATGACAAGTCTACACTTCTGGGGTTCCTTTGAAAAGCCCATATTTAGTTTCCATGCAACTGTCACATGTTGACTCTGAATCGACTTGTGCCATCCTAATGTAGCCCTAGCTTGGTAATATCACCGATAAACAGGCTTAGAAACAGCACCACTCAGCTTGGAGTCATCTGCAAATTTGCTGAGAATACCCTTGATCCCTTCATCTATGTCATTAATAAAACTATTGAATAACACTGGTCGCAGTATTGACCCCTGAAGGTCACCACTTGTCACTGATGTCCATCAGGACTCTGAGCCGTTGGCCACTGCCCTCTGGATGTGACCATACAAACAATTTCTTATTCATCTAACAGTCCACCCATCAAATCCATATCTCTCCAGTTTTGAGAGAATGATGCTGGGGGGCACCTATCAAAGGCTTTACAGGATTCCAGATAAATGACATCTGTAACCCTTGGTGAAGCCATGCTGGCTGACCCAGGTCACCTCCCTGTTGTCCATGTGCCTTAGCATAACACAAGGTCTAGCGGGATTTCCTCCCCTCTGCCAGCACAACAGTCCAGTCTGTGAGGCTGGGTTACACACTGAACCACTGGAGTGACCTGGATTAAAAGGAACCCTGTGGGATGGAGCTATTTTTAGCCCAAATCATTTAATTGATTGAGTGTATAATTATGCCAGCACAGCTGAGCTGCTCCAGGCAGCACAAACCATAGAAAAGCAGGGTGGGGGAGAGGGCTTTGATAGTGAAAATAACTTGCCTTGAAACTAATGAAAATAAAGGTATCTTCATTTATTCTCGTTTTATAAGAAAACTCCCCATCTTGTCTTACCTATACAGTTCAATATCCACCTGACCTGACAGCACAGGTCTGAGGACAAAATGCAGAGAGGTGAAGGAGAATGTGCAGCTAAGGTGTTCCTTTCTCATGCAGCCTCTGTAGGATCTTCCATGTTCACTTATCCTGTGAAACCTGAGCACGTTTCATGGTGCTTGCCACATCCATGCTGTGCAAAGAGTGATTATTAAATGATCATATTAATTATCCTCATTGATGACAAAACACCAATTATGCTCAGTATATATGTAAAGCAACAATGTCCATTCCCTACTCTATTTTTCAATTTGCACCAATTATTTCTGACAAGGAGATATGAGAAGCATTCCCATGGAAGAAGACTAATTTCGAAGAACTGCAGGAGTATAACTAAGGAAAAATGAGCCGTGGATGTATAATCATTCAAATTAAGCAGCAGAGTTTAAAGCAGTTTAATTCAACATCTTAATTAAGAAATTTGCTTGGAAGAAAAGAGTATAAACTGAAAATGAGGCAGTAAACTGGCACCTAGTTATACTATTGAACAAAAAGGATAAAAGATAGTTTCAGCAAAGCTACGCTAACAAATGCCCCAAGGCAACTATTTTAAACTCCTGCAGCCTTACAAACAATTCATTTCTGAGCCCAAAAACTGATGTCTCAAAATCAGGACACCTTTCAGACCCCATCTGAAAATAGTCACCAGCTATTACCTTTACTCTAAATCACACCTGTATTTATGCAAGGGGTTACTCAAGTTCTCTGATTAGGACTGGGGCTGGAGACTAAGCTGGTTTTCAGATGGATGTTTTGCATGAGACACCTGATGTAAACATGCATAATATATGCTGTGTGTGAGCTGGTTTCCTCTGCAGCCAGCATTGCTCAGATTTTGCCTGACAAGCATTACAGAGGGTTCTCTCATCAAGTTAGAAATCAAGGGTAGGAGAGAAAGAAAGCAGATCTATCCTGTCTGTATTAAAATGAGGGAGAACACAATCAATCTCTCCCTGACATGCAGAGACCCAGGGCACCACCAGCACCTCATTCACATGATACTGGGATTGTGGATGATAAGGATGCAACAGATGGTCACACCAGCCTGCACCAGTGCAAACCCCCGGGACAGTGGTTCGTGCTATTGTGTGATAATGTTGCCAACATTCTGCATTTCAGAGCTTTCCATACTGAAACACAGTGCTTTGTGCCCACTCTCTCCTAGGTGCAAACCACCACCATGTGCATCTCTGTGAGTCTCAGTGGCTTTGTTGTGCTGGGCTGCTTGTTTGCGCCCAAGGTGCACATCATCCTCTTCCAGCCCCAGAAGAATGTGGTCACTCACAGACTCCACCTCAACAGGTTCAGTGTCAGTGGGACCGGGACCACTTACTCCCAGTGTAAGTAACAAGACTGTCACCTTTCTATGGGGTTGTGGTGAGTTTGGGTAAAGACAAGGTGAGCTGAGCTATGTAACCCTGTGAAAGCACCACTTCCTTTGTGTCTGGAGAGGAAACTCATCCCCCTCCCATGGGAATCAGCTCAGAGCCTGCTCTGAAGCCCACTGAAGTTGGCAGAAAGTTTTTGGCGGGTTCTGACTCCAGCCTGTTGCACACACTAAGCAGACCCTGTGTCTCACTGTCACTTTGGCAGTGTGACAGGAACAGATTGCCTCGGAGTATTTCTGTCGGAGCAACACGCTGACAGGATCTGGGCCACGACGCAGCGTGCTCTCAATGGCTCATCACCTGCACTGTAAGGAAAGGCTCCAAGTCTGCAGAAAATGCATCCAAGGGATGCTGTAAACTGCATCTGTATGCGGAGCATGATCAATACCCTTTGTCAGTGCCACAGCCTGGAGCAGCAATCATTGTTCTGTTGCAAGGACAACTCATTTGCTCTGATTCCCTTCTTTCCTTCATCTTCACTCTCCTCATCACAAGCAGGTTCACAGCTGAGATTTTGTTTTGCGCTTGTCACTCCTTTTCTGGGTGAGTTGCTCAGAGAGTTTTATGGATTACAAAAAAGAAAAAAAAATAGGTCACTTGTATATTTGTTTGGGTTTTTTCTTTGTCTAGCTTAACTAACTTAACTCATCAAAGATGGGAGCACACAGCACCTCATTCACAGAGCTCTCTGGACAGCATGTCCACCTTGGAAATCTAATTGAAAAGCACACTGCAACTATAAAGATGAAGGGAATAAGAAACAGAGGAAAGGGGGGACACAGAGCAAGGCTTTTCCAGCAAGTTCACAATAGCCTAGCCTGAGGTTTTTGGGTGTCACTTAAATTTCAGAATTGTCTCAAAAGCTTTGGCACTTCAGATTTCAGACAGAGCATGGAAGTAACTTGGCAGCCTGCTATGTATCACACTAGCAGGGCTTAGGAAGTGAAGGGATCCCAGCCATCCCTGGCTCTCCCATCTCAAAGCACATCATGCAAGAATGCCCAGGGTCCCTTAACAACCGATCAGCCATGGGACTCTGTATGACCCCAGTCTCATCAGAGTCAGGACTGCATCCAGTCCTGACACCAGAGAGTAAATACTCCTTGATGTTTTGGAAAATTTAATGAGATGGCCCTATGTGCCTGAAGTGCTGAACGCTCCCAAAAGACCAATGGATTCCCAGAAATGCTTAGAAGTTTGGTCCCTTGATGAAATGGTAAGTCCCATGAGATTATTTTCATTCCTTATGAATTTTGTGTAAGTGGTCTTTCCAAGGTTTTTAATACTCTCATGCTATGAAATGAGCTTAGTCAGAAAGCATTTTGATTCATAAATACTTTGTACTGGATTCTGGATTGAATTTGGAATTTTATACTTTTATTTTAATGGCTGGATAACACGTGTGGGTGTAAGCATGCATGCAACTGAGAGACATCCTCAGTGCACATCTTCACATTAAAACCTACATTTTCAGGCTTGTGAACAGCTTGAGGACATTAACAAAAGCATAAAACTCCAGACTTATAATCTCTTACTACTTCACTGTTTAGAAAGGTTGCTGCATTCATTTACTTTTACTGCTTACACCTAATTGAATAAGGGCTGCTTGCCTTGTTGGACTTTTTGGACCATGGAAAGACATGGAAGTAGGGCTAAAAGGTCCATCACATACAAAGGAAACAGCCCTATAGTTTCCATCTAGGAAAATTATTTGGGAAAATAACACTTATCACAGCATCAATATTTTCATGATGAAAAATCTTCCCTTACTCCCTTCCATTAATTTGGAGATTATTCTAAATAAATTTCCATTATTTTTCTTAACTGTTTAGTCATTTATAAAACTCCAAAAAGATTGGCATCCAAATTGGTTCTAATCTTTGTCTAAATTCCTCTCATCACTACTGGGTCTGTCAGCTTGTTTTTATTTTGGTCTTGATGGCATTTTCATCATTCAGAAACTTC
Source organism: Orthonyx spaldingii (assembly GCA_013397795.1). Lineage (NCBI taxonomy): Eukaryota > Metazoa > Chordata > Aves > Passeriformes > Orthonychidae > Orthonyx > Orthonyx spaldingii. Next base: position 3,982,641 of record VZTJ01000487.1, on the reverse strand, counting down.
TTATTATCAGACTCATCAAAATTAGCCTTAGGGCATTCTAGTAACTTTGAAAAGCCAGTTCTTATACATTATCAGAGCTCTAGAGGTCAGGAGTACCCAAGTTGCTCAAACAGTCTGTGTTTTCCTATCTCCACGAATTCCTACCTCCATTGCATCTCAGGGTTGCCACCACCTCTTCACTCCATTGATCATGAATGCCATAAGCATAGTGGGTCATGAACTTGTCAGCAAGTGACACACAGACAGTTTTTAACACAGATCCCTGAACCATGAAACCTGGTCAAACACTGTGAGAAAAGGTAAGTGACACTCATGAAGCTCTTGGGTACTCTAAGTGTTAGTGTTGAGAGTTGATCATTCTGATAGCTGAAGTCTGGACTAAAAAAAGAATATAGATTTAAGCTGAATAGAGGCAGGGTAAGCGTATACCTAGGTATATGGCATGTTTTTAAGTGTATCTATCTGTACACATTTGTTTGAATCTGAAAATTCCCGTTTGGCAGGGTGCTGCATAAGTTCTGCTGCCCCAGCAGTGTCTCCCTCATTGGGATGTTCCCCCGTTTCCCTCTTTTATGGGTTTCAGCACCCATAAAACTTCACAGAGAACTCAGGTCTGATTTAAGCACCTACATGATTCAGACTAAACTTTTACACCTACATGCCATTTATCCAAGTTATGTCCCCATGGAGAGCTGTACACAGCATTGAGCTCCTCCAGGTGGCCTCCAGAGGGGTCAGAAGGAGAACTGAAGCTACTGTTATAGCCAGACTGGCAGATTTTTTTCCCTCTGAATTTATTTTCCCAGGCCTGTCTCCAAACTAGCCCTGATATATAGCTTTTATATATGATTAACTCACTTTTGTCCAGCTGTGAGCATGAGTAGAGGAGACAATGCTCTCAGGCACATGGTGTGATTCTTGGGGTTGCCCTGTGCAGAGGCAGGGATTGGACACAATGATCCTTGTGGGTCCCTTCCAAGAAAGGATATTCTATGAGTTTATGACTCTCAGTGGCACATAGACAGCAAATTCAGATCTGCCTGTTCCTGGCTCTGTAGGCAAAGCTGCAAGGTCACCATGGCAGTCCTGGGCTCCTGCATTGTACCTCTGGTTCTTTTCCTTGGATTATCTAAGCAAAAGGAGGGACAGCCAGGCAGAGGGAGATCAAAAGCATGAACTCAAGCCAAATAACAACTTCTGCTGATATCACATTTTTGTCCTTGGTCTCAACACAACACAAAATGAAGGTGAAGTGTCTCTTGCATATCCAGCAATATTCCAGGAAACCCCTTGGCTGCTGCTGTAAGACACAGAGTGTAGCTCAGAAACCTGCAGGGCCAGTGATTAACACTGCTGAGGTCTGTAATGAAAAGCAAGGTCTTTTGTTCTGTCTCAGGAGAGCTGGATGCTTGCTGTGAACACTTTACTCCACCCAGCAGAGTTAATAACTGCATCCCAGCACTAGAGGGGTACGTGCTGTGCAGGAAGCCTGGAAACTTAAAAGGCAGGGCCACTCACTTCTTGTCTACCACCATATATTGCTGTCCAATTTTGATATCCTCCTGACCCAGTTACCATAGTATCTGAGCTATTCATGCTTGTCAGTGTGTTGGACTTCAAAAAAAAAAAAAAGCCTGAAGCTAAAAAACTTCTGGTTAAGTGACTGATGTTCATGGAAACAAAATGCTTTTGCCTGTAGCCATACTGCAGTAGAACAGGGATTTGAGTCAGGTTTCCAGAGCAGAACTAATTTTTCCATTTTCTAATAAAAGGTAGAAATAAAAATAACAATAATAAAAATTCAGGTCATTGTGCTGCCATGTTACACCCAGTTAAAAACAGAATACAATCCTGATAGTTAATTTTTACAAATCACAGATATGATGCCCTGTGGTCTTTTACATACAATTGCTCCGCACCTGTGACTCACAACACACATCCATGTTGTGAGAGATCAAACTCCATCAACCTAATCCAGAAGAGGGGCTCACTCTTGAGTCTCCTGTTTATCAGGAAGATGTCCTGCCCTCTGAGTAGTAGATTAGTCCAGTAGATGCCTCTAAATGTGTTAAACCAATTCTGTTTTCCATGAAATATTTATTCTGTCATTCTGTCAATGACAGAATGAAAAATACCAGCTGATTTGAAGAAAGAATAATTTTTTTCTAAAACTTATACTGAGCATCTTTGCAGAACTAGTGTGCAACTGAGAGTGCAGCCAGCACCAGATGTGGAAGATTGAGCATGCACTTGATAGCTGCATAAATTGCTTTTTACACTGGATGATTGAGTTTACTAAGTCATTGCTTGCCATGTGTTTTCTTTGATGAAGGCATCACATTTCTCTGGGTCACTGTTACCATTAACCTAATGTATCTTTCAAAAAGCAGTTTTATGGTGCCCTGAGCAGAGATGTCACAGAGTATCTGAAAACATGTTCTTGATGCCCAATGGATAATTTTAACAATGATGGACAAAACAGATTGCTTTTAAATTAAAATCCACAAGACTTCAACAGAATAGAGTAATATATCCTATGCTCAAAATACAAATACATTAGGAAACAGATTGTTATAGTCAGATTAAATTGTTAGCTAATACCACTAAAGCAATGAAAAACTGATGCATAAAATTTTACACCATGTAAACAAGTTTATCAGAATCTGGTCCTCACCTCTGGATGCATACTGAATCCTGATCCAGGCCTCCTAGAAATTAAGCATATTATAGAAATTATGGCAGAAATTATTCTGGGGTTAGGTGAGAAATAATCTCGCTTTTAAATTCAGTTATTAAAAAATTTCTTCACTTCATCCAATATGTTCTTAGAATTCTTATTTTTATTAATTAAAAGGTGATTGACACAGAATTCTAATATAGTAGATTAATATAGTAGATTATGTCCCGGATCTACAGTTACATATATTTTCTTCATGAACGTCTGCTCCAATTATGTGAAAGCTCAAAGGATCAGACATTAGCATTTCTTTCCAATAAAACATGAAAAATCCAAAGGTTCACTTTTTCCTACTGAGGTATTTTAGCACCATTCTAGCTGTAGTAATTCACATTACCATGCAAAGTGTTGCAAAGTGTTACAAAGTGAGACCCAGTGGCACAGAATTATCACTTAAAAAAATTAATGTATTTTATTCCGACACTTCTTGGAGAAGTGTAATCACCCTCCGTGCTCCCAGTGGTCAGCAAAGAAATCAGATTTCTTCAGAGGATGCTTCAGCCTTGGGTCTGAGTTGCCATGGAGAGGTGCAAGCAGCACCTCCATCAGCTCTGCTGCTGACACAGGCAGTGACTTTTCATGAGGCACTTTGGTTAAATGGGGTGAGATGGTCCAGACCAACACAAATTCTAATCCTGTGTGTTGTCCTTTTTTGCCTTCCTGAAGTCAGTCGATTTTCCGCTCTCTTTCTCTTTCAGCATCTGCCAGTATGTATGTGCCAACTGTGTGCAACGGGAGGGAAGTTCTGGACTCCACCACCTCGTCTCTGTGATTGTGGCTCGTGGTTCAGTTCTTGAGTTTTTAGACTGTTAGGTAAAATTTTGCACATGTTGTGCACTCCAGAGAATACCAGAAAACAAAAGACATCCAAGCAAAATTAGTACCTTTTTTTAGAAACAGTGTAATAAATTATTTTTGAGGATTGTACAGTATATAGTGACGTTCTGGAACTTTTTAGACTGATTTTAGCCCTTCTGTTGTTAACGGTCGTAAGGGGAGTGTAAATAACCATGGTTCACAATGTGCATAGTCCTGCAGTAAGGGAGTGATTGTTGCAAGCACAGTTGCAATGTTAGGTGACTTCTTTCCTACGAATTTTTTTTGTAGCTCCTTGTTGTAATTAACTTAGACTGCATTTCTATGTTGTATATTACAGTTACCTTACGTGTAACAGATTGGTTTTCTCAGCACAAAACTGCAGTATTAATGTAAAGGCACCAATAATAAAAAGATAAAAGTTTTTCAGCATGGTTTCATTTTTGTTTCTTACTTTCTCAAAGTCATTACATTTTTCTAGAGAGTACGTTAGGTAAAAAGAATAAAAAGTCTGGAGTGTGTGTACAAAGGTATTTGTGTATTGGTCTGTGCCTGTGTTATAAAATCCATATTACAATATATGTGCTTATGATTAATGCTTTTTCAAGGTCACATAGAAATTCCCTCTTCTTGAAAAAACCTCCCACATTATTAAAGCATCTCAATTTCTGTTATTAAAATGTAGGGTAATTTTCAAAAGTGAAAATGTCTAATTTCATCTTAATGAGATATTAGCAAAAAATTTTTGACTTCTGGTTAACTCATTTGGCATGACTAAATGCTGGCATGCACACAATAGATTGGTAGCATATAAAAACAAAGAGAATTTAGATTAGGTTGGAAGAAAATCTGTCATAAAATTAGCTACGACTGTTTAATATCTCCAGCCAAAACAAAGCTGGTTCAGCTTGTCTGCATCAACAGTGCTGTGAAAGGTAATTGGAGCACCACAGAGACCAGAAAGTCAAAAAAGAGAAATGCAGGAGACATTTACACACGTCTCTAGGGTGACCTTTGCGTTCAAACCAAATGCTTCAAGACACACATGCCACCTACCTAGACAATTGCAAAATACCTTAAAAGTCTGGCTTTTGAAACTGCACTCTTAAAGCTGCCCTCACTCTATTGAAACAATCTGAAATCCTCCCTTCTATCAGGTCCAAAAAGTCATTAAGGAAACAAACACACCTTTGATTAATGTGTCTGAGCATATTCACCTAAGGGCTTGTTCCCATTGATCTCATTCCAGCTGAGGTCAATAGCAAAATTCTCATTGACTTCAGAGGCAACACCAGCGAGGCTTGAAAGTCAGACACTATGGATACATAGTGTGGGATGTACATGTTCTCCAGAGCCCAATTCCCCTGCACTTGCAGATGTTTTCACACATTTCTGGAAAGCTGCAAGTCCTTTAGGGCTGAACTGGCAAAGGAAGTAGGTTTTATTTGGAAAGCAAAAATTAAAGATGCAGATTCTTAAAATTCCTACTCATAGATAGATGCTTATATTTTCTCAGCATCCATGTGTCCACCAGGAAAAACCTCTTGATGTCAACACTTCCACGACTGGCTACACAAGAAGCCATTTGACTTCTGCATCAGAGAGCTGTCCAGAACAGGAATCCCTGTGATTTTCCCCAAAATAGACATAGATCAGCCCGCCCTACCTACAGAGCTCTGCATTTAGCTTCTTCCTCTACACAACCTCTGGCATGCCTAACGTTTCAGGCTTGTTTCCCACCTTGATGCAAGGCAAAGGGTCAAGTTTGGACAGGCTGGGAGTCTTCCTTTCCAAATCAAGAACTCTTAAAGCACCTCAGGTAGGGCAGCTACATTCATTTGACTTTGGAGTGCCCTTCTGTGGGCTAAGAGGCTGGTCACACTGTGACAAATGGTCAGAATATCTGACCATAATGCTGACGCCTCATCTTTATGGAGCTCTTAAAAATTCCAAGGCCAATGAGAGTTTCTTCTCAATTTTTATGGACAGCCACAATTAGGGTGAAACGCACCTCATCTAACACTCACTGTTTACAAGGACTAAGTAAATGGCTACATCTGAGATTGTCAACCCTGGCTTATCTCAGGCAGACACTTTAGGCAGAGATGAATCTCTCCAAATAAAGGCGAGCACAGCTTGCTCAGATCAGAGAGTTTGCACTAAAAATTAAGGCATTGTGTCAGTTGAATTCCAGCCCCAGAATCTAAATTGACATTACAGAAGTTAATTTATAGCAGGTGAGGATCTCGCTGTGCTGGAGTTTTCATTCATTTCGATAGCATTATTGAGAAAACCACCCAGTGTCTGTGTCTGAACACCTGCTATGAATACTTAGTTGTCTTGAAAGCCATTTGCATGTGGGGTTTTCATACAAAAAAAAACCAACCACCAAAACACGCAGAGCTCTGGAGTTCCAGCCCCACCAAATGCTCCTGATATTCTTGTAGTTTATTTGGCTTTGTCTTGAAAGCCTTTCACTACTTTCCATGGGATGTCCATGGATGTAGATTGTTCTGTATTGCCTGATGAAATAATCCAGTTTCAAAACACAGTAGGACAGAAGAGGAAAATGTCAAAGCAGAGGCTTTCCACACCATACTGGTATGAAAACCTTTTGAGAAAGGGAATTTCAATTTTTTTTTTTTTTTGCTGCTGTCTCACATAATGATTTTAGTTTCTCTATTTAAAACAGTTTATAGTTTTTGTGCCCATTTATGTAAAATTTGGGTTTAGAGTACAAACCATTTCTAGTCTCTTTATTGCTCCCATCATATTTAAAGATTTGAGCAATTCACCACATGGGGTCCTGGCACAGTTCCTTCCAAGTACCCTGACTGTGAGCCTTGAGAGTAATCACATTGTTCTAAGCCCTGCACACTTGGGAGCGAAATGCTGAAATCAGAGGAAATTCTGTGGATGAGAGCAAGGCTTAACCCAGCATCCACAGTGCCTTACTGGAGGCTGAAGAAAATTTTAGTTTTTTATTCAGAAGCCATAAGTTCCAAGCACTTTGGCTCTCTGATAAAAATCACAGTTACAGAAAGGTTTGTAGAAAACTCATAACTTTTTATTTATTGGCAGAATAGAAAAATAAGACTCAAAATGTTTATTGCAGGCCAATCTGAAATAAACAGTTTGTGGGGGTTTTTGTTTGTGGGTTTGGGTGTGGTTTGCTGGTTGTTTCGTTTGATTTGATTTTTTTAGAAGAGTTGTTTGGTTTTTAAATCTTTAATGAAGTTTGAAAGCAAGGCCAAAGTCTACTGTGGAAAACGAAAATATTTTATTTTTTCTTCAAGTGATTGTTTTCCCTTAATTAATTGAACACAGCTGGTTTCACTCATAGCCAAACCAATTTTAAAATGAATTGTCTTTTCAAATTGAAAAATCAAAATCTATTTTAAAAAATCATGTTTTCCCTGAATGGAACAAATTCCAGAAATCAGAAAATAAATGTCCAAAATACCCTGACTCCACCCAGAAATTTCAGCTCTGGTTAAAGAGATTTCTACTGCAATCCTTCACCCAATTACTAAAATTAGAGTAAGGGAGATCAAAACAAATCCTTAACTCATCACCAAATGCAGTCTGATGTCCATGGTGCCACTGCCTACTCATCAATGCCTGCAGTCTGCAAGAAAAAGGGCAGAAGCTGTTTATCCAGAGCCACCTCAAAGCTTCTTGGCAACATAAACACAGGCAAAACTGAGCTTTGTCACTGCAAGAAGAAAAGGTCAGCGCCCGGCTGGGCTGGTTTTGCAAGAGGAAAAGTAATGGGTAGCAAATACACATCACAAAACCCTGCTGTGGCTTTTAGGTGCTGTTACAGCAGCAGCCTCACAGCACACGGGACAGAATTCTCCCCGATGAGCTCCTACTCTACAGATCCAGAGGAACAACCAAAACACAATGGTAGCTTATGATCAACTCATTTCTCCTGTCTCCCTCGTTCCTGCTGCATGAATTCAGTGTGGGCACATCCAGCCAGGTGACTGGGGATGTCACTGGACACTGAGACACACACTGCATATTCTAGGATGAGCTTGACTTCCTTTTATTTCTATTCCTCTCCCTTTACCAAGGCAGCACAGTTCACAAGTCTTCAACAAGAAATAAAAACAAGGGGATTCAGTGAAAGTAGCACACAAGGGAAAAGACTGAGAGAGAACACCACCAAAGATAAGCAGAACTTCACAAGAGTTCTCTTGAGGTTACCACTGAGAAGAGAAGGCCCTGGGGAGACCTCACTGCAGCCCTCCAGTACCTAAAGGGGGCTTATAAAAAAGTTACTTTTTACATGGGCAGATAGTAATAGAACAAGAGGGAATGGTTTTAAACTAAAGGGGGGGATATTTAGATTACATGCTAGGAGAAAATACTTTACTGTGAGGGTGGCGGGGAACTGGAATGTGCTTCCTGGAGAAGTTGTGAATGCCTCAACCCTGGAAGTGCTCAGGGCCAGGCTGTGTGAGCAACCTGGTCTAGTGAAAAGTATCCATGCCCATGGCAGGGGGGTTGGAACTAGAAGATGGTTAAGGTCCTTCCCAAGCCAAAACATTCTGTGTTTCTATGATCATTCCCTGTTACATTATCTACAATAGCTATTTAAGTCCTCCATGCTTCATGATATGGGACAGCCAGCAGCATTCCTTGCTGAGGAGGAAATGTCATCCCCATTGGTGTGTCAGCACCAACTGTAGCTGCTTCTACTCTTACATTGGAGCATCTGTGTTGGTCACTGCTGGAGAAGAGTCAACAACCACTGGCTCCTAAATGGTGACACCTCCTGCTGTCTGATTATAATTAAGTATCTTGATTTTACAGATACTACTGGCTCTGGAAGGACAAAAACTGGAAACTTTCCCCTCTACTAACGAAGAATCTCAGAATTTATTTTTCAAAAGCAAATAGTCAAATCCTTACTTTGAACAAAGACGACAGATCATTGAAGCTACTCAGTAATTTCCCACTGTGGCTCTAAGACAATTTTCCCCAAAGCTTAATCAATTGTATTCTATATTATAAACACCAACCAACATAGTCAGAGCCAAGCTAGAAGAGATTCTTTGTGCATTTCTCCCCTAGCAAGCACTGTCAATGCTGAGACAATGACATTCTGCTAATTTGCCAATAATTTATACAGACACCACTAAAATGTGCTTAATCCTCAAAGAGATTCAGTTGCTTGACTCCAGATTTCAAACAAAAGCATGCAAATGCAGCAATAAAATGCATTCCGTTTAATCAAGTGAACACATAACAGACTGACTCACATTGTTTTATGGCATCAAACAACAGTTTTCTGATGTGATTCGATGTGGAAGAAAAGGGGGAGGTTGCTGTAAGTATATTTTGGCAGAGCACTAGAAGCGGTCACAGACAGCTGATTTCTTAGTGAAGTGTTAAAGGCTTCCAAAATTTGTCTCTTATGGGTAAATGGAAACTTCCCCTCTCTACTACATCTTTAACAGAAAGAAAAGAATAGCAAAAGTCAGCTCAAATACTTCAGTTTACACTTGCTTAATTGTTGGAAAATGCAGTTTTCATATTTTAAGGTAAATAAAGTCTACAGCATTGGTTTGCATCCTACTATGTTAGCACTGTACCAGATACATCATTAGACTGCCTGGGAGAATGTTCAACAACATCATAATAAACCATTTGGAAGCAGAGCTGAGAAGAGTCATACAGCAAAGTCTGTCACAGCTGTCAAAAAATTCCATTCAGTTTTATTTGGAAAATATAATGGAAAGAGAAGGGAACCAAATGAAATCTGTGTGGTATTAAGTCAAATTAAATATAGTTCATAAAAATCAAGGCATTCCTGCGTTACAGGGATATGGGTCCAGTGATGAAAAAAGAAATGGTGTTCTGGAGAATGAACTGCAATTATGGCTGAGAAAACATATGGATAGAGAAGGGAAAAAATTAAAGGAGATGTAGACAGATGCAATTTGATGGCAGTGAAAAGCTCTACTCATGACTGAAGACGTGCAATGTTCAGGAAAGGCTGCAGTGCCACCAAACATCTCAAGTCCAAAATTTCAAATATATTTTTACTTTATTTTATGAATGTCCATCAGATATATATCTTTGATGCTACAACACACTAGTTGAATAAAAATCAACAACATAAAAACCCTCATCATAAAAGATCCAAGAAGTGAAATCCCAAAGCCATAGCCATTTACTCTGTGAGCATATCATCTTTGACAACCATATATAAATGACATCATGACAACAAATACAATGTACAATAATAAGTGTGCAATGGTACAAAATATACAAAAAGGAATGTGTATTTAATATACATTCAACATTACCCCATAAAAATCTTTGTTGGGAAAGTGAAGTGCCTTTTCAAGACCAACAGAAAATGTACACCACTTTAGTTAAGATGCCTGAAGGATCTCCCATCAAAAGAGTAAAGCGTGTGTTCTTTGACTGGAACCATAAAATAACTGAGCTGAATTTTCCCTAATTAAAAAAAAATTCTAAACTTCATAAAATTTTTGTCCACATCTAGAGTATAATAAAATATTTTAGAGTGCAGAAAATTCAGTTTAATTTAAATTTTACTTAAAAGTGGGCCCTCTTTTATTGATAGATCTAGCTCAGTCATACAAAATCAAAAATCTATATTCTTTATAGTAAAAAGACCATTTCTGCCCATGTCTCTTTTCTGGTTTTGATGCATTCCACAATTCACACAAATTTGCTGTAATGGAAATATGAGTCTGACCAGAGGTCAACACAAGAACAGTTGCCCATTTTCTCTGGCTCTATACAAGTCTTGCATAATTTTACTCAAATATTTTTTGCCTAAGTTTCAGATTCGAGTTTGACCTCAGTGGGAATTTCAGGAAATTATTACTGTGAATATTATGAAGATCACATGCTTATAATGTGGTTGATTTTACGGAAAAGTCCACCTAGCCTCCAGTTTCCAAGGCACTGCTTTGTGCCTTTCCTCCAGAGCTGGTACTTGCACTGACACAGAGAGCATTTAGATGCTGTGCAAGTGCATAACCATGCTCACCTCTGCTGGACATCCATCCATCCATCCATCCATCCATCCATCCATGCATTCATCTATCTTCCTTCCTTGTGTGGGCCCAGGAATAAAGGAGGCTGAGTATTTCTAACAAACCTCCCAACTGACAAAGCTGATCCCTGATTCCAAAAACAGAGATTTTTGCTGTACCTCCAGAGTTGAGGCTTTGCTGGTTCCCAGCCCTGGGAAAGGTGACATTTACGCAGCCCAAGGGAGGACACTGAATCTGCCAAAGACTTCTCTTGAAAGGACAACCTTCCACAGAGAGAGGCAAGTGCAACTTGCACTGTAGGTACCACTTCACATCTCTTTATAGAGTTTGAACCTGCTACTGCCTACAAACTCATGGGCCCAGACCTACAACTCACACAACAGCAGGTACCACGTTTAAATTTAGTAGCACTAGGTCTTACCCCAACCCTGATGGTTTTACCCTAACCCATGACTTAGGCACCAGAACGGGTTCCATCTGCAGGTGCAACACCATTCCTCTTGCATTAGAGGTCAACACAGACCCTCCAGACCTTCAAAGCATTCAATTCAAAAGTATTTTCCAAAGTTCAAAACTCACCTGAGGCTCATTCCAAGTACCATTCACAACTTTGATTTCAAGAGAGACTCACAGTTATGCCAGTAAACAATAACACACAACCTTTGCAGGAGGTTGCAGGCCTCTCTGAAAATAACTTCTTAGGAATACGCGTAGAAGGAGTGAGACGGAAATGAAAGGTACCTATAAATCATATGGCATGCCTGAGTGATGCCCAGGTGAATGCAAAAAATTCATCTTATTTGCAGTATGTATATCTCTTCCTGAGTTGAATTTCATTCCCAGTATGGAATCCAAGCATCTGCTTTCTTTTTTTTGGCAAGGTACTCAATCACATGGTAAGGCAATCCAATTTTCTGGTTTGCTTCCTGTCTGTTTTCCTCCTAAGTAGCCAAGCATTTCTCACCAAGATCACCACTACAATGTGTGCCAGAATATGTTTAAAATATGGTCCTGTAAAAATAGAAATTAGGTTTGTTTCTTTGAAGGCATCCATCCATCTTCATATATTCTTCATATATTCTGGGATCTTGAAGATTTCAGCTGAACAGATTCAAAATTATCTTCCTTTTCCTGCAATGGAAAAGACAGGTTCCCATTAACTGGGTTTCCTCAAAATCTCTCCAGCAATCAGCATAATCACTTCTTCACTTCTTTTGGCAAAAACTTCACTTCATTTTTATTACAGTAATTAAATGCACAGTTTGATCCTTTAATATGTAGTAACATTAATAATTCTGTAAAAATTTACAAAACCAAAGAATCATGCTATAGCTATTGTTCATGGTACTTATTTTAGAGGGTACAGGGAAAGTGTGCATTTCATATTCATAGAATAGGACAGGTAGTCTGAGCTGGGGAATTGCAAGGTAATCATCTCTATGGTTATTATCACTTATTAATGTGTTTCCTACAATACATAAAATGCTTAAAGGTCTGTGAGTGTGAACACCACTGCCTTGCTCCTGGATTCCAATCTCAACACTTCCTCTGGGAGACCCACAAGATAAAAAGAGTCTACAAATCATCTGCCATCTTAAAAATCAGGACTAGAGGGTTGAGTTTTCTCTCCATTTTCACTTGCTGGGTGACAGCCTAGGCCATCTGGTCAGCAGGCATCAGGGTGAGCGAGAAATGTGGACATACACACCCAAATAGTTTGGAAACTAACTTACACTATTCATAATCTGATTTTTAAAGCCATCTCACTCAGATCAGGACAGCCAGGTGCAGACATGAGAAAGGAGGGGAGAAATTGTCCTATGCTAGTCTAGTGAAAAATACGTGTTCTGAAGAACCTGGTAGTGTCATGCTGGAGACAACACATGTGACTAGAACAGACTCCAGTCTGAAATAGGTTTGTAATTATTTGACTTCTATCTTCTCATTAAAAATAAGTCATGCCTTTCTATATTACAGGCCTAGTCCTCAACCCCTTGGGTACTCAAACCCACTAATATCTTTGTGACATGCTGGCAGAAATGCCATTGCCTGAAGCTTGAAAATATAGTAAGAATATTGCAGAATTTTCTTTCTCTCTCATTTTACATTTCTCCTTTTTCTCCCATTTTCCTCCATATATTTTTTTTCTGTATTTGACATGCATATGTAGCAGGACATGAACTCCTTCATCTTTTGCATAAATGAAAAGTGATGCCTATAACATTTGTTTTCGATAAATATGCATTAAATTTGAGTTATCTGCAGGGATACAGGACACAGAGCTGAGTAAGCTAATGAGGTGCTGGAAGTTGAGTTTGCCAGCTATTGTTATCTAGCAGTAAAAAAAGGAACAAGCTTAGAAATATCTGACAGGCTTGTTGAAAAAGGAGAGAACACTCAGGAAGCCTGCTACAGTGGATACAGGAACATTAAAAAACTCCAAGTAGGCATTCAAGTTGTCTGAATACTGAGACACTAGAGCTTACTTCTGTTTTTGCAACATCACCAGAAAATTTGGTGTGATTTGCTTTTATTTACATTTTCAATATTCTCAATATTGAATTAAGAATTAATATTGAATTTCTGCCCCTTTCCACAAGGAACAATATTGATTTTGCAGGACAAATAGTCAGGTTATGGTCAAGGGAAAGTTCTGCACATTATCAGTGCAAAAGTAACTTCTCCTAGGAGGGATATCTGGGGAGCAGGTAGAGTGTGGCAAGAGGACACCAGTCTAATAAAAAACTAAAATAATAAAGAGAAGAGAATACTAAGGGAAAATAAAGGCAGCACACAAGTTTTACTTACCTTGCACTCAATCACAGAAAGAAAAAAAAGGGATACAAGAAAAAAATCTCAAAATTCAACATTCCGAGATATTATTTGGACAACAGACTAGAGCATGATGTTTTAAAATTAATTTTTATTATGATGTTTTAAGAGACCTTCCTATGAAGGTTCTTCCTTTTAAGAAACTTTCTAAGAAACTCACTTCAACAAAACTGTTTGAAAGGGAAAATGTCATTTGCCTTGATCCTGATCATAACAGATGCCCCCACTGGAATCCCTTAAAGACAACACTACCCTTTCCATAGCACAGACTTGAAGGCATTTGGAACAACCAAAGAGCTTTTGGGATCTACCCTGATGGCCCTCTGTGGCTCCTCTCAGAGATGTTCAAAGGACACCAAAGGCTTTGGTGCAAAAATCCACATCACATCTACTGCAGAACAAAATGGTTTTTTTGGTGTTGCTTCCCACTGAAAAGGAGGAGGCTGCTGTACTGGACAACAGGCTGAAGCTGATGCTTCCTCTTCAGCTGAATCCAACTCAAAATTACAGTTCTCAAGTCAGCCATGAAGCTAGCCCAGGCGAGCTGCAAGCAGCTGGCTGGTGGCTGTGTTGCCAATGTTCATTTTTTCTATCTCTGATAGCTGTGTTTGCCTCAGCAATGGTGGTGCCTGGGAGGATTCCAGGCAGAGAGGTTCTCTCTGTCATTAACTGCTCCTCTCAGGTGTCAGCCATGCAATAAAAAAATGCTGCTGAAATCTCTCTGTGGAGGAAGGAACTTTTCCCCAAAACCATGCAACATTTCTTAATTTTATCCAGACTGTGAATTTCAGCAGGTCGCTATGGACTGCATGAGGTGTGTGTGGGAGGCTGCACTGCTGTGAAATTAGCATCAAAGGCTGATCACATCCAGTAATAAATAAAGGTAATAATTATTTTTACCATTAATATTGGTAATTACTACTCACCTTTGTTGCCAAGGACTTGAGCTTCCCCAGCAGTGACTGCTTATTTGAATACACTATTTCTTCTTCATTATCTTCTCCTTCCATTATAGCACAGCTGTCAGCAGCTGGCAGTTCACACTCTTTTGAGTTCGTTGTCATCACTAATTTGGAATATTTATACTCCAACCTGAAGAAATGAAGCCACACAGGAATGAATTTTTCACAAAGTCCTGAGTATGGGACTCAGGGTTTTGTAATTTAAATTATCTGCAGTCCTCCCACATAGTTACTTCTGAGGCATTTAGTGGCAATTGGATACTTTTCAATCACTGTAATATGTAACCAAAATAATATTAACAGCACACCAACTGCTCTCCAGTTATCCTCTATCCTTATAAAACAACGATGTTTTCCCAAGAGACCACAAGTAGGTCGAGAGGGCTTCCTGCATGAAGTGCTGGTTGGGGAAACAACAAAAGTAGAACTAAGCAATGTGGTCAAGAACCTAATTTTTTACCAAGCTGAAAGGGACTAATTAGACTAAAAATATTCTTCTGGTCTTCAGAGCTTGAGAAAGCTGTGTTGCTTCAGAACCTAAAGTCAACTTCAAACTCTTGAGGGTTAAAAAGACAGTTCCCATTGGGAAAGTGTGCCATTAGAAATTACTGTGGACTTTCCATACTTTCCTCACCAGAATTTTTTATAGCCACTGTTGACAGAAGAAACATCAACTTGGTGTATAAATGGTTTGATCCTACAGGGTACTTCTCATCAACAGTGTCATAAAGTCAGATCCAGGAAAAGTCTTCCAGTTCACTCCATCAAGCTTTTAGCTAACTTTTATACAGACCACAATTTTCAGTACTTACTTCTGGTTCTTCTTCCAAAAATAGCAAGTCAAGGCTATGAGCAGAACAGCTGTGAAAGCACCAACACCAGCTCCAACTTTAAGCCAAAAATCCACTGTTTCACAAGTGCTGGTCCTTTTTTCTGGCAAGGGAACTCCTTTAATGCAATGCTTTGGCTCATTCCATACATACAAGGTTTCCTTTCAAACAGAAAGCACCAAAAAAGTGAGCTGCTTATAGGAAAAGAGAGAACCGTTTAGACTTACAGAAAGCAAGCTGTTCTGAGATAGAGAGATCAGATAACTTTTCAATGAAAGCAAACCAAAACACATCCTTCAGACTCTATTGTCTAATCAGTCATCCCCCTGCTCGTGCCTGCAGGTTCAGGCATGGCAGAAGGATTTTCTCTTCTGTATAGCTCTCCATATGACAAAATATGGGTTGGACAGCTACTGGGAATGAGCTGTGCCTGCACGGGAGCTGGTGACCAACAGGACAGTTTGAACTTGTGGAAGGACTTCCTAATACTTGACTAGAGAAGGCAGCAGCAAAAACATTGCAAGGATGAATTTATGAACTGAACTTTGAAAACCTTTCCTAGCCCGCCCCTGATGTTTACGGCTAGGAAAGAACTGAAGTCCTTTGGGCACTCCATCCTTCACAAATAACTGGTCTGCATGTATGAAGGCATTGAGAGTTCCCATCCTTACTCACCCAGTTGCTCAGCACAAGCCAGCTCTCCTCCATTGGCACAAACTTTCCCGAGTCTCAGCACAGCTCCTCCCTTGGCTTGCATCCCAGCCAGCTCAGAGCCTGGGCCAAGATCTTCCAACCCTACCTGCACTTACATATCAGTTTGCACACCAGATTTCAACAAGAGTCCAAGTTATGCCCAAATGAGCCCACTTGACTTGGAGACGCGGGCCCTGTACCTGAAATCCTTTTTTGCAGGCTCCCTCAATCTCGTGGTAGTCTTGCTCCGTGCAGAGAGGACAAGCTTCTGCACTTTCCCATACAAAGTAGAAAGTGCATCCATCGCAGGTGCCTGCGGGGCAGGAGCTACGAGGAGAGCAGAGCTCAGTTACCAGTTATGAAAGAAACACTCTGGGGTTTGCATCTCCATCCACATTCTCCTGCTGAAGATTGGGAATGGGAAGTATGAGAAATGGGTAAACATCCATCAAGTCAGCAGATGGAAGAATCTGGGGGAAGAATTTTTTTCCAGTTTGTAAAATGCTTTCTCAAGTGAAAACAGGTGTTGATCTGTCAAAGATCTAAAATAACAATTCAGTTCCTGGCGGGGAGGGG
>VZTJ01000487.1:3931900-3965755 GCA_013397795.1 Orthonyx spaldingii | reverse complement strand
GAGAGGAGAGGAGAGGAGAGGAGAGGAGAGGAGAGGCCTTACACCAGGGTTTCACCAGTATACATCTCCATCACTGTTCTGCACAGGGTGGCTGTTCCACGTGAGTGCTGCTATCTGGTTCCTGCTGTTGTTCTAATGATGTCTGGGTGATTTAGTCCATATGGAGTGGACTTGTCCTGTCATGGTTAATTACTAGAAGGATAGTCACCAGGTAATGAAGAGGTAACAGCTTCTCTTACTCTAAGAAAAACTAATGGCCTATTTTGTATTCAGCCTGCATAAGGATGTTGTACTGGCAGTGGCAGGACAGTCACGTAGCTTTTGTCGCTGACAATCACACCAGGTCTAACAGCAGCTATGACCAAAAGTCCATGCAAGAAGTTTGGTCATGTAAATATGAAATATATTCATGCAGAACAAATGGATTTAAAGTTGTGTTATAGAATATCATTTGGAAACCTGATATCCTGATCTGACACACTGAAAAATCCCCGTAAAAGCCCATCTGGCTTATCCAGATTTGAATACCTGACAACAGGTACATTCCTCTGTGAATTATGGAGCATTTTTCCAACCTACATGGCAAGAGCACTGACAGACCTTTCTCCTCAACTGCTTTCATCTTATACTGTAGTTTCATGTGATACTAAACACCATGCTGGAGGATCAAGGAGTTACATTATTTGACACATAGCTGATACCTCACCACGTGAAAACAGCTGACTGCTGAGCTAATCAAAGGGGGATAGGAAAGGAGAAGTCAACACTAACTGAGACAAGGTACATGTGTCAGCTGTGTGCCATTCCTGCCCATCCTCACACTTTTAAAAGCAAGGTAGGTTGCTCCTCCCTCACCACTGGTTCACATCATCTTTATGCTGTGGCACTGGAAGAACAACTGGAGAATTTTCACACGGAAGCTGATGGACAGTGGCTTCTTGCCCAGCATAATTTGTAGTGTGACAGGTCCCTCAGAAACTGGGGTAAGCATCTCCAAAGTTGTTCAAGTATCAATCACTCATCCACCATCTGTGAAGTAGATTCTACTTTGCCTTCATTCAGGCAAGCAGAGTTCGTGTGTCCTGAGAGGGACACGGATCAAAGCATCCCACATTTCTCACACTATTAACTTTTGGGAGGAGGACTTAGCTTTTGGGAAAGAGGATGAGTGAGAGAGCTGCCAGCAGATTTATAGTAACATCCAGACAGACTAAAATGGGTCTTGATAATCAAAGAGGAGGATTATCAGAGTTGAAGGGAACTTCTGAAGAATCACAGGGTGTTGCTAAAGAGTAATAGAATTGATTCTTTAACTGTTTTTTTTCTTCATAATTTTTCAGTTATGCTTATGCTTCAAGTTATGTTTAGGCAGGCATAAACAGGATTTTGGAAGAAAGAAGCTTTTTAAAGTCGCTCAAATCAGACTAAAGGGGAAAAAAAAGTCAGGCAAATTAAACAAGGCAGGCAAAATTTAAAATGTCAGGCAAATTAAACTGGTACAAGGCAGCCAGGATACAGTGATGAAACACATAAATAAATATATCCCAAACATAAAATAGACAGTCAGGGCTCACATAAGCATTGCAATAGCAGATTTCAAAGTTCCTAGGACAGCTTGCTCTACCACTGCTGTAGATCAAGGAAGAAAAACTACCTCTGAGAGCCCCACCTAGACAGTTGTAATCAGTTGGCCAAAGTTTAAGGAACTGAAATAAAGGAGAGTGAAGACAAGAAAACATGACTGCATTTTCTTTTGCCTTTGAGCTCAGAATAACCTCAGAACACAGAGCGTAAACACAGATTAGCTGGTCTGCTGGGACATGATGGACACCCAGGAGACACAAGTGAGACCTCCTGCATGACGGATGAGGGAGAGAGCACTCATTGCTATTAAGCGTAAAATTACCAATGAGTGTTGTGAAGATGACCTAAGGAGCAAAGGCTTTTTGGCACCACTAGGACAAAAAGACTGAAATACCTGGGCACAGAAAGTTCTCCTTGGTCTGGTTTGTTGGGGTTGCATCTCATTGTCACAACAGTGGCACGGCCATTTTCACAGGAGGTTGTCACTGTTGAAGACCTAATGTCAACCAAGAGGAGAAAAGTAACATAGTTCCACTACGTTAAACAGATATTGCTCTGTCATAGGTCTGTAAACACTCATACAGCTGCAATACTAACGAAATACCCTTTAGCACAGTGGTTTTGGCTTTGCCAGCTGAAAAGGAAAAAATAAAAAAGAGCAACAGAATCAGGGTAGGCCTCACCAATGTATTTAAATCTCAAAGTGCTCTGAGATGCCACTCAGGGAACTGCTCTGGTTTTCTAGCTAGTTTGAAATGTGCTCAGTCAAGGACTAAACTTTCCCACAAAGCAGAACAGAATGATTCAAAAGAAGAATCACAGGTTCTGGTGTGTTATTCTGCTGGAGCAGTTACGAGGCCTAGCAACCTGAGAACGAAACTGTCCTGAAGTAGCACAGGGCAAAGGGGATTAAAAAAAATCTTATTTCAGCATGATAGACATTGTAAGCCAAGTTCATAATATGCTCAAAGTTGTGGGGTTCAATTTGCAGAATTAGACACATAATTTAAGCATTCACATAAGCATAAGTACTGATGTCCAAAGTCCTGTGTTCAATTAAGTCCCAGTTTAGAAACACAGCTGACATGAAGACCAGCATGTAGACATCTGAACTGAGCTGATCTTTGAACTACTTCCTACCCAAACAGAGGCATTCTTTTTATGGATGTCCTAGGGTGATTTTATGTTATGTATTTTATGCTATGCTATATATTCAATATCATCTGCTATGCTTCGAAATGAGTTTTTGTCCCTTGGAGGGACAAATGGAGAAGAGTGAAGAATGGGAAAAGCATACTAGTAACTGTACATGTTGAAATAATTACTTTTAATCTTGATTAGTTCTGTTTTGTAGCATCAAAGTAAACACAAATGAAAGTGAAAGAAAGTATTCAACCAGAAGTGAACATTTCAAAGTCATATATGAGAAAATACAGAAAGCAACAGAACACTGAAAGTGGCATCTGGATGAATCAAAGCTCTGGTATCATTTCCTATAGATCAAGCATAACTTAAATTTAAATAAAGAGTGTTTGCTGATTTTATAAGATGATCTGCAACATGCCAATCAATATCAGGCAGATACTGATTAAAGTGGTAAAGATTAAAGGTGGGTTACACAGTTTTACTTTCCTTAAACCAAATGAAGACATTTGACATAGCAATAAGCAGCATTGTTTACCTACTTGTAAAAGAAATGCACATCCAGTATTTTGCTTGGAGAGGGAGGAAACATATCTGCCTTGATGCTGATATTTTCCAGCATTGTTTCAACAGTAGCTCCTAAAATGTGAGAAGGCGAAAAAAAGGGAGCAAACTATGAATGGATTTTTGAGGAGTTCACATGTAACATTTTCACAGTCTCAAAGGTGTGAATCTCAAAAGCATTTCATGGCATTAGTATATATTACACACACTTTTTTCTAACTAAACTTTGCAGGTATATATGTTCCTTATATAGTCTGATTTCCTCATATAGATATATCAAAATAAAAAATTTAATAAAACACCAATGTAAATATTTATTACTCTTTTATATTTCTTCAGCAGTTCTTTGCCAGCCTAAATTATTTTATGTTTCTTTAATATCCAGTGATTGCTTTAAATTAATATAAAAGATATTAGGAAAAAGTCAGGACTATCTCTTTGCTTTCCAAGGCAATGAGTGCCCTCATTCCTTCAGTGGCAGGAGACAATATTGGCACAAACATTGGCACAAATGTTTGTGAACTAGAAACCCATACCTAAGAGTGACTTTAACAGAGCTCTTGATAACAGCGAATTGTCAAAAGACTCACGGAGAGGGGATATGATGACCCGAATTACAATGTGGCTCTCACAATGAGACAAAATAATGGTAATGGAAAATGGGTTTCAGTTCATGGACAGATACACAAAGAGAGAAAGTCAACATGAATTTATGGAGAACCTCTCTTGTTGAACAAATCTGATCTCATTCCTTGAGTGCTGATGACTTTGGTTGCTAAAGAAAGTTATGTAAATTTATCAAGTATGTCACTAATTACCGCATGAGATTCTAATTTAAAAGTTAGCAGTTACTATCAATTAAGCACACACTCCGCATTAGAAACTATTTAGCTAAGTCATTATAAAATTATCTGGCCATGGGAAATTGTCATCAAACATAGGATGTCTCCAGGCTTCTCTGGGTGCCGATATTGA
This sequence comes from Orthonyx spaldingii, assembly GCA_013397795.1. Lineage (NCBI taxonomy): Eukaryota > Metazoa > Chordata > Aves > Passeriformes > Orthonychidae > Orthonyx > Orthonyx spaldingii. Next base: position 3,961,489 of record VZTJ01000487.1, on the reverse strand, counting down.
AGTGTGAAAATGCAAGATTAACATCAGGGATCTGCAAGTAACTGTATAATCCATGCTGGTAAAGTGTGTAGATGAGACAAAGATTAAGATTAAAAATAAAATACAGAGCAACTTGGTTGCTTGGTTCACTTGGGAAGATGGTCCCAAACAAACTAAATCTAAGACAAGTGCGCCGCCAAGAAATGAAGGCCAGTCTTAAGAAAGAGCGATTTTCCCTTCGAAACAGTAACTCTGAAAAAACATCCAGAGCAGACATCAGATCCAGGAAGCCATCATGAAATCCTATAGGTCTGGAGAAAGAAGGACGCAGGGATTCCAAATACAAAGGTGGGGTTTTTTTGCCATTATAGCAAATTAAATACTTGAATGCTATTCCATTCTATGCTTTAAGAAAATATAAAAAGTTACAGAAGCTGTAGAAAGAGCATCAAGAATTATTCAGATGCTCAAGATAAAAACATGGTAGCGAGACACTTAGAAGAACTTGGTCTACTTAGTTTATCAGAAGGGTGTGACAATTCCAGTACACAAAGGATTTCTTCAAGAAGGAAAATGTGGGTGTGATACGGAGAAAGACTAACAAAAAGCAAGAGCTGAAAACTGAAGCCAGGAAATTCAAATAGGAAACAAGTCTGCTTTAAAAACAAACACTGAGATGGTGTTTGACCAGTGGAAAAAAAATACCAGTGACTGTGGCAAAACTTTTTTTTCTGGCAGTCTTAAAAGTCCAGGTTGAATGCTCTTCCAAAGATGTGCTTTTGTCAAACATGAGTTTCTGGGCTCAGTGCCAGGGAGACAGTACAAATACTCAGTGCCTGTAATGGGTAGGTGAGTAGACCAAATGACTTCATTGTCTAATCTTGCCTCAGATTCTGGGAACTTGTGAGCTGGACCAATGTAAGACTTAATGATGTGCATCACCACGTGCTGCCCTAAGCCTCCCAATTCCTTGCCTAATTATGTCCCGACACCAGTTTCTTCTTCTGAAATTGCCCAAGTGGGATCTTGGCATGGGCAGAAACACTTGGACTAATGTGACCACCACAGCCATTGGTCTTGCCCTGAGTGAGGTGGGTGTGATTCTGTGACTCTGAGAATATAAAAGAAAACCAGTGCTTTTTAATTGCACTCTCCAGGTTTTATGTTGAAATGCTATGCACTGTGAGATCCACCAGACCAAGCACAAGGAAGAGTGAGTAACACAGAAATTGAAAACTAAAAATGGGCACAGCTCTTACTCTTCTCCAGCCATCAGCTGAACTGAAACATCAGCAAAACACACTGGCATCTGTGCAGAGCTGCTTCACAGCTCAGGAACCATCTGAGACTGATTCTGGGCTGCCCCTTCGCTCTTACCCCAAAGTAATGCAGCTACTGAGCCAAGGAGGATTTACTCTGCAGCCCTAAATACACGAGAGTACATTCACAATAACAACAAGCAGAAGACAAACCATGTACCTAAGAACCTGTCAGCAAGGCTGTTGGATTGCAGAGCCAGGGCTGTTCGGAAACCCTTGCTGTCTGATGGGATGATGGTGGACTGACAGACAAAAGCTCCCACAAAATTGGAAAAATCTTCTGATTCTGCCACCATGTCCTTCAGAGTAACATCTGTGATATTGTCAGTGCAAATTGCCATCTTCTTCCCCTGTGGACAATCAGAAAAAAAGGGAGAAGCTGTTGGTTGTTGGTAAGATGTCAAAAAGTTTGGGAAGGGAAAGATTGCAAACTTCCTGATTGCAAACTGGATGAGATTCATTACTTCACCTTATGACAAGCTGATGTCTCTATGTGCCTGTCATAAGAGGGACAAACCACAACAACAAACTGCCATTGTCAAAACTCCAATTAAAGCCTTGTACTGACCCAGAAATATAATGTCACCTCTGGCAGGTGTCTTATCAGAAATCTGAGCTGTGGAGCACTCCTCTTTGTTTATCTTGACAGCACAGTGTTTGCTTGCAGAGCACAGTAAAACGGCTTGCAAAGGAAACACCTATTTCCCTTGCCTTTAACTAATATACTGTAGAACACCTCTTTATTTGGGATTTAATCCAGATAAAATATTTTCAAGGGACAAATACACGAAATCCCTAAACAGATATACAGCCTTCAAGACTGCTTTAATGTTGCATGTCAAGATCAGTGCTAGAATCAGAGCAACAGCAATGAAAGACAAATTACCATACTCAGTTTTCCTAACAAAATGTGAAACACTCACCACCTGATCATATGGTTGGTTGTACTGTAGTACCTTTGTAGTAGTTTGGGAAAGGGAAGACCAGATCCAACCAGATCCATACAGGAGAGAGAATATCTGTACATTTGTGGATCTAGCTGTCAGCAGCTGTAACCCAGGTGCTAGTTAAACACACATTGAAGCCTATAAGTATGTAAAATGCTGTAAAGAAATGTGACTACTCATTTGTCTCAACTCACACAGATCCTTTGGTACATGGGAAAAAGACTTCAGAACTTTACAGGGCTGAGCATTAATGTAAACTACACATGCTGGCTTTCATGGGACAATGCACAACACTGGTACTGCTCTGAAAGGTGGATTTATGTGTGTGACAACATGCTCTGGTTCAGTCCAAGCCCCAGAGAAATCCTGACTCTGTGGCAGCGTCTGTTTGATTCACAGACTAAACACATTTTTCTACCACTTTCCAAGGCTGCAAAGTCAGCACTGGGCATCTTGGCCACTGGCAGACAGCAGGGTGACCAGGGGCTGTGCATACAACATCTTCAGTGAAGCCATGAGGGACACATATGGAAAGAAGTTGCCACCTGAGAGACTCAAACTCTTCACTTGAGCTCCTTGATGGCAGCACACAAAGGTCAGGGTTGTGATGCAAGTGACTTAAAGGCACAAGAACTAAGAAAAGGCAGGGACGTGACAGGGGTTTTCTTCTGAGCATTATTTATGGCCTAAAGCACTGTCATCTCTGCTCTGGAAAATCATTTGGCTGCTCAAAGCTGCTCTTGCACTGCAAAGCAAGATCCAAAATGAAGTGTTTGCACAGTATTGGTGACAACTCAGCTGAAAGGGAGTCTTTGTCCTGTCTCAGTGTTACCCCAGAGCATCAACACACGCAACAAACTGATTCGTCCTCCCAAGTCTCAACACCGGCTGAGCTCACCTCATTCCCACACAGGCTGATGTTAAAGAAGTGGAAGAACTTGGTCCCTCGGGAAGTGAAGCTGGGTCCACTCATCAACGAGCCCACCTGGCTGAGGTTGCTAAAATTGTAATTCAGGCTCTGGTTATCCTTGACGTAGGACACCAGGCAGTCACTGAAGCAGGCAGAGTGGTCCTGCAAAGCAGAGGCATCCATTAAAGAGCAGTTCTGGGAGTTAAAGCAAGGGTGCAGACAGAACTGCTTTCCTTGTTAAGGATGAAGGGGAACTCTGTCCTATTCCTGTAGCTGATCTTTCCCTTGGGATAATTCCCATTCCTATTTCAGTCCCTTGCAATCACGTATCAGGACTACAATGTTCCCTAAGCCTGATTTTTCTGTTGTCTGCTGCATTACCCAAGAGAATGCAATTTCTTGCTTTATTTTGTTCTGGGTGCTTTTAGGATCCAAATATTCTAGCTTAAAGCCCTGTAAACAGACCAAAACATGGCCTGGGTTACACTTGCATTTTGTAAGGGAAACACAAGTAACAGCTCAAGACACAAGGGGAGGATATAAACTCCGTTGAAGACAGGCAGAATACGAACAAACTGGAGCCATTCTTCCAGTACCTGTGCAGCTCCTTGAACATGATAAATGTTTACCTATGCTTAGAGTTTCATGTAAGAGGAACTTGTTACAGGTTTCTAAAGGCCCAGAAACATCATCCAGCTGAGGAAGTCCCTGAGTCTAAAAGAACGGGCATCTGGGATAGTTTTGGTGGAAGTAACATATATGCTTGCCCTGTTTGTACACCATCCACAGTATATCTTCTTGGAATTAACTTTTTTTTGAGCTGATGTCAGTTTTATCTGATTATTTACAAACAGAAATCAGACTAGTGACACCTTTGGAAGAGTGGGCTCATTTGTTATAACGATACTCCAGTGCTCACAAGGCACACACCTGCAGGAAAGCACTAAAAGCAGCCCTTTGAGAGCTTACAGCCCAATAAAGACTGTCTGCCCATCACCCAGATGCACTCAGGCTCGGTACCTTGGTGCTCTTGCTGCCAGGCCCACATGGGATGCAGGCCTCCCTGCCGTAGACCTGGTGGATGGACAGGAAGGTGTTGGCCGGACACTCCTTGCACTGGCTGGTCTCTTTCTCGATGTAGTGTCCCGGCGGGCAGGGCACGCAGGACGAGCCGGACTGCTCAGAGCCCAGGGCACAGGCCCGGCAAGACGAGGCGACTCCATCCACTGCGTTGGTCACCGTGATGGAGTAGATCTTGGCCACGTCATTGATGAACTGCCTGCTCTGGAACGAGAGCCAAGGAAACCACCCCGGTGTCATCACACCGTGGCACTGGGACACTACCCACGTCTCTGCACCAGTTCAGGGGTCAACTTCATGGATCGGTTCTTCCTCATGGATTGTTTATCCACAGCTGCCTCCCAGGAGCTGCTTTGTGGTGAGAGCCAGTCACCCCTTATGAGAAACCTGTGAGCTTCAACAGAGGGCAAGAGTTCTGGCAATGAGTGTCCAAAAAATGCTGTGTTGCAAAGCCCCATACATAAAGAAGTACTTACATCTTGGCCCTCGTTTATCCTCTGGAAGGCCCAGGTGAATGTGAAGGAAGCATTTTTGGAGATGATGTGAGTGTAGGATTGTTTCTCTTTACTTCTTTCCCACGATTCCACCACATTGGTATTTTTCCGATTAACATCCTACAAAATGGGCATAATTTAAAAAAACAAACCAACAAAAAGCGTGCTCATATTACACTAAGCACCAGTGTTTTATGATATAGAGATTAGTATAGAAAAAGGGCTTCACAATCACATTTAACATTTAATAAAGGAGAGCAAACATATTTTGTTTTACACAACTGACAAATTTTCAGACTCTTCTAAATTGCCACCGAATTTCCACTCAATTCTCTTTAAATTAAGAGCAGGTTCCTCTAAAGAGCCACTAAATACAAAAATGAACCCGCTTCCCCTTTCAATGGAAGGGGAAAGGGAGCTGTCGCAGATCCAGTTGCCTTTCTCAACTGATGGACTTTCAAACAAACATCTGCCTGCTGCCCTACTGATCCTCCAGGTCATTGATAGAATCAAGTCTAAATATCCAAATTGTCCTCTTCCCATCCTCTGTCCCACATCTTGACTTGCCACTCTGTTACTAGATGCTAACTCAGCTACACAAGAGACACTGATAAATTCATCAGCCGGTTTAACAGAGGAAAAATTGGCTCCTCAGTGTCCAATGATTACTTTTAGAATAAACAGATAACCAGGAATGATTCACAACTCACATGATGAAGGAATTTCATTAGGTCATTCATTAAATCCTTCCTGCAAGGGCACTGCAGATACTAAACTAATGCCATGCTTAATCATAATAAACCAAGTGCAACTAATCACACCTATGCAGAGGTATTAAAGTGACATGTGGAATACCAGGCTCAGTCCTCAGTCATGGAGAAAGAGGTCTCACTTACTGCCATGAAGTACAGCACACAATCTGCTGAACAGATGGTCTCAAAAACAAAAGTAATCCGTCCGAGTTCTGATCCAGTCGCTCCTGTCACTGATGTCGGAGGTCTGTTTAACAGAGAAGGAACAAAACATTTACACAGTGCTCTCCAGACAGGCAGCAATCAATCCTTCAAATTCCTTTTTGTACGGTGAAGCCATCAAAGTCCTGTCACAGAAAACCTGTCCTTGCAGAATGGTGGGTGGCTCTGCACTGAGCATTGGGTGCAGCAGGGTCATTTTTTAAGCATCTTAAGTTCTTTATGGTACATTCCCTCTTTATGGTAATTCCCTCCTTACAATGAAAACCCAAATTTGACCATATTGGTAGGGAACCTTGTTATTAAAATGCATTACATACTTCAAGTGATTTACACCAATGTGATTGTATCTACCTCAGCTGAAACACAGCAAAGGGAGGGTGAGGTTCAACTTCCACACCTTACCTGTCTCAATATTTGGCACCTGGTCTGAGCTAGGAGTCTAAGCTCACTCTTTTGACAGAGACGCAAGCACCTCAAGCAGGTATTTCAGCCTGTCTGAAGGTTCAGGACTGGTGGGATTCCCATTCTCCTGCAGTGCTTGCATCTCCCCACTGGCTCCAAGGGAAGCACAGACTGTGCAGGCTGCCTGGAGCCACAGGGCAAAGTGACTTGGGTGTCACTAAAATACTTTTAGGGCAGGCTCCAATATCCACCCCATGGCAGGTTTAGCTGGTACTGTGGAATAATTTAGAAACAGAGGGACAGGAACATCTCAGTTTCCAGACAGCCAACTGGCTGTACCTTGGACTGAAGCAAACACTGCTAAAAACCGAGGTCTTACACGCTTGCCTGCCTCAATGGACAAACTGGGGACACAGGAACAAAATTCAAGTTTCCTCTTGTCTCTTAATTCATTACATTAGTCCACTTCAGAAAGGAAGACTCAGATCATCCCTGGGATAGTGTGAAATAGGTGTAAGAGACAGAAATAAATGAGAAATAGATGAAAAAATATCCCATTCCTTACTTAAATCCTGGGATGTGCAGGTTCAAGATAAGATAGTCATTGTCAGAGCCTCCTGCCCCACTCTGGATGTGATCACCAGCCACCTCCCAACCTTCACAGCACAGAAAAAGAAAAAAATTTCAATAAATGGGTGGCAAAAGAAATCTATGTTACCATAACTTTTAAACAATTCAGTATTTCAGTGTATTTTAAAGATGTCTGATATAAACTAGAGAGCAATATCATAATGCTTTTGAATGAAGAATTTTAGCAATTGTATGAACTGCTGATTTTACAGGCAATTGTCACCTTTGAAATCAGCAAAGCAATTGAAATTCCCTGACCTGTGCTGTGCAGCTCAAGGGGGATGATCTCTCTGATATCTTTCATCCTTAAAACAGATGAATCAGTGAATCTGCATGTTAAATGTTAAGCACACACTTCAGTTCCCCTCTGCTCAACACACATAATTCAAAGCTTGAGTTACATCAGTCTGACAGGGTGGATCAGACTGAGGAAAATCTGTCAGAGAAGGCTGGAAAAGTCTCAAACAGGATCATTTTCACCAGTGAGCTGTGACTGCTCTCTGCTGCAATTTTAGCACATGTGCAGCGAGAAAGCTCTGAGTGCTAAATGAATAAAATCACAGACTGTAATTAAGTTTTCCAAAAGAATTATGTGTGACCTCAATAGGCACAGTTATCACAAAACAGAAAATGAGATAAACTAGAGAGAAGACAAAACAGTGGTTTTTTTCACTGGGGATTGAATGCATCTGAAGCCACATTAAAGCCAGGGGTGGGATAGGTCTTTGCTGAGGGGACTTCACACAGGCTGCAGCTCCTGCCCTCTTCTGGTGTGCAGGAGATTTTTTTATTTCTTTGTGACACTGTGACATTGCTTCTCACAGGAATTTTCAAGCTTGGTGCAACTAAAGGAAAGGGAGGAAACTGTTCTGTGAGTCATGCAGCAAAGAGCACACTCATTTTGATGGGTGCTCCATTACAACAGGGATCCATGCAGGAGACAGGCACACAACACAGGGGGTTTGGCTCACCATTCATCCCATCACATTTCGAGTTGCCAACATTAAAGCAAGATGTCTTCATGTTTCCTGGCAGGATGTTCCACCACTTGTACTCAAACCCAAGAACTGGTTCAGTCCCAGCAGGGCAGGCTTTGCACTCTAAGGGTGAGAGGGCAGAAAAAGATATCACACAGCCAAAGCACATCTCAAACAGTGTTTTAAAGAACATAGATACTGCTTTTTTACTCTCTGGTGCAAGTAATAAGCAAAAAGAAAATAATTTATTTCTTTGTGGTTAAACAGTCAAAGACTTATCAGGACCAAGAGAGTGGAAATGAGACCAGAATTTTATAAATTTTAGATCGTAACCTCATGGTAAGCAATCTGTTACTGGTCCCCCAAGTCACACTTACTTTTTTAATAGATTCAGCTGAAGGTTTGACAAACAAGAGTTCCAACAAAATGCTGTAGGGGACCATTGGGCCAATGCATCTCAGAATCAACAAGCCAAAGTTTAGGCTAGACAATGTTGGCAGGGTATTCATCTGACTGGGCTTAAAATGAGGTTTTTGCAGGAAAGAATTTGGCATGGACAGGAGAATGGGTGAGGAGGAATTTCTGACTGTAAAAGTTCTGATTTCCTTCTCAGAATCCCTTAAAATAACTCTCAGGATGTTTATATCAGCCAGAAAATGCATCCAGAACACAGCAGGTCAACTTAGAGCAGCAATCCCTGATAAGAACGGACTTAGGAGAGAAAACAGATATCCAAATCCTGCTCTCCAATGTTATTTAACACATATTTTACACAGAATGAACGCTGGTTTACAATGATGTGTCTCTAAAAGTCACATGCAAGCAGATGACTCCTTTTGGAGACACAGGAATTTTTTTGCAGACTCCTACCCTGTGTCCCATCCGAAAATGTGCCTGGTGGGCAGGGAGTACAGGAAGATGAGGCGTTGTTGTAAAAGCCAGGATTGCAGGGTGGACAGTCCTGCCTCTCTCCAGAAGGAGGTAGGGTCAATGCATTGGGGAGATCCTCTCTGCAGATCTTGGGTTCAATCCACTTGTACATGATCTGAGTCTGGAAGGAGGAGACACTGAGCTCACACAGTGTACTATGAAGTTTTAGGACTAGATGCACCAATGAAGGCCCTCCTTGTAAACTAAATTAGGGTATTCCTATCATTTGAGGCCAAAAACAGACCTTGCACACCCAGTACAATAAAGGGAAGGGAGGGTAAGGGTAACAGAAGTGATTGGGTTCACAGGAGATTCCAAGATATGAGACTTTAAGGACAAAACAAAAATGTGAAGCTTAAAACAATTACTACTGTTCACTCCTATTTAATCAGTAATTTTCCCCATGGAAACAGTTCTGAGGAACATCAGATAAATAATTCTAACTGGATATGCAATCTCTGCATTTTAACCACAGTAACACAAAATATAACTTCTGCCATATAAAAGCCTTTTATTAGGAAGACATCTGTTAGCAGAGAGAACCACAATTTTTGCATTTTTAATTCATACTGGCTTGTTCTTTGAAAAGTCCCCAATTTCTCTCCAGCCATTTTTCACCTATTGAAAAAATCCCAAAACCATGCAGGAGCTCTTCCAAAACCCGTCCAAACCCTTATCATCACAGAAGGAGCAGTTTATGCACACTAACATGAGTCAGTCCATGGTGTTACCATACACAACAGTATCACCTCTTCATCATCATCCTCCCGTGAGGACACAATTTTCTGTCTTCAGGAGAAGGGTTAGGTGAGATGCATCACCCACAAAGTTGTGTTTCAAATTTCATCTGATTTTGGGTCTGTCTCTGAAAGGGTTTTATATCTCAAGATGAAACTTCGCTGAGTTCTCAGCTGAGAAACCCAACTGGCAAGAGTTTAACCTGTCCACAGCCCCCACTCTGGGTATTTCCACCCTTTGGTCCCAGCAATCAGGGATCTTTGAGCCCGCAGGCTCAGGTAAGGGAGATTTCACCTCATGAATTTGATCCAGACCCCCTGTCACCCATGGCATTGAGCTGCTTCCACTCAGGGTTAGCCCTCTGGTAACACACAGCACTTGAAAAAGCATTGATCCTTCAAACTGTTTCAAAAAATAAGCTGGAAGAAGCCCCAGTTTCAGGCTCAGGCCCTGCCTCCTGGGAGCTGTAATTAAGCTGAGGCTCTCACTCTTCATCCCTGCCTGCACTTCATTGCAGCCATGCCTGTGCCAGGTCATGTTCCCTGGCTGACCCACATCCTGATGAACCCAGGGACACAACATCCCAGCTTGACATTGGCTGTGCCTCATCTCTATGGATTTGTCTGGCCACCTTGGTTGAATCTGGTCACTGGCACTGGGTCTGCTTTGCCTGCTTTGCTCAAGCAGACTGCTCTTGCCGCCAGAGTGGCACCTACTCCTGTAGACCAGGATCTGTTCCTGCCCTTGCTGCTCCTGAACACTTAGAAGATTTTCGGAAATACCACCCCAGAAATGCTTCAGCAGCATCAGGGTGCACTGCCTTTAAAACAAAAAGGTTCAAGAGCTGGCAAAGCACCTGTGTGGTTGCCCAGAGCCCAGACACACTGCATACCACAGGAATCCTACTGCATCTGAGCAGGGAGGAGAGGATCTGAGGGTGCCTGTGGTCATGTGGTGAGGGGTGCTGGGACTGAGGCTGAAGCACTCAACCTGGGAATTTTAAAGCAGCAGGTAGATGAAAAGTCAAGAGGAATCAAGTGCCTAAATCTCGTGAAGCCCCTTCTACACATGGAATGGGACAGCAGAAGGGAGACATCAGTGAAAACCTGGCTTATTTTAGTAACCATGGATCAATAGGCTGGTCCTTTATAGCCACTGTTCTGATGATGGTCTGCAGAGTCAGGCCCTCCCACTGATCTGCATCATGTGGAGACATGGCTGGGGAGTACCCAGCAAACCTGAACTGACTTCCAGAGATGCAGAGCAGTGAAAGCAATCCTGAAAACTCAGCCAATGTTGTGTGCCTGTAACACCTGCTGCTGTCATTGAAAGCGGACAGTGAAGGGTGTCTGCAGAAAAAAACACTTTGCATTCCAATGACATCCATCAGCGAAGGGGAAGGCCAGTGAGGAGGCAGGAAATGGGTCAATAACAGGAACCTGTTCAGTGCCAGGGAGACTTGGATCACACAGAGCAGTGACAGGAGAATCCACAGGAGGCTGCTGTTACAGCTGCACCTGGGGGTGTAGCCATGAACACTGCTGCTAATTTCTTGAGTCATTAGAGACAGTTAACAGAGCAGAAACCAGTGAGTCAAGACCAGGTTGCAGAGCCTGACAGCTCTGGGGCTAAACTCACTGATGCTTCGTTATCAATGCATACAAGCTCTCAGCTCCGTTTTGGAACTCGCTGATCAGGAGACTCCAAAATACTCCATCCTGCCAGCAAATATTAGGCCAGCAACATACAGGTGTTAGAGAACTTGACTACTTGCAATCCCATCTGGATCTAAGAGAGATGGGAAAGGAAAGAGACAAAACAGGCCTGACCATGTGTCCACACCTCTGTGGGTTTCCTAGGGCAGTAAACAGGAGTTTCTTCTCCAAATTCCTCCAAAAATCCCACTTGACTGCTAGGACAAAGCCAGGCTGCTCCAGCAGCAGGTCCCTCTATGAGAGACCAAGAGGATCTAAGGTCTCTGGGTAAAACAAAATCCTGAGAGTCTGGGTGATTCGAGGCATCCCATGGGACAAGCACATCACCAACAGCTAAGCTGCTGCACATGAACACTCCAGGCTAGGTATATACCATTATTTTACCAGACCACAGCCTCTTCTTTGATGCCAGAACTAAGGGACATGATACACATCACACCTGTGCAGCCAAACACTCTTCTACCTGAAACAGGGATGGTCATATTCAATGCTCCTATGCCATGGTATCACCTGAATTATGGCTGGGCACTGCTGGGACAGTTATCAAAAGCCCAAAGTATGCCAGAAAGATTATTAACAACTGAAGAAATGGGTTTATGCTGGAGGACTAGTCCACCCTCTGCTCCTGCCTGCATGGAAGTATGGAGGTAGCACCAGTGACCCTGTCAGACCCATCACAAGTGCAAGGAGCTTATCATCTCACCACAACACATCCATTAAGCAGACCCATATCTGGCAGATTATTACAGAGGGATAAAGGCTGCAGAGAGGGCAGGCAAAGGACAAGCACAAAGCCTCAGAGAGATTCAATGCTGGAAGCAAAATTGGGAAAGTAATTGGGAAAGGGATTCCTAAAAAAAACTACCTTGTTTTCAAATGCAGAGATAGCACTAAGGTCAATGAGCTTAAAATTAGTATCATGCCTTCTACTTACTTTTCCCTCCTTATCACACGGGGTATGGATCTGGAAAAAGTCTTTGCTTGTGCATGGAGGTCGCTCTATACACGCACTGGATCCCTCATCTAAAAAGAAAAGGTAAGAAACAGGATATTAAACTATCAAATGGTCATGGAAACAAACATAACAAGGTTAAAGTATGAAGGTTAAAATGAGTCAGCAGAAAATTATAACATGAGAATGACAAATCAAGCTCTTAATGGAGTATGCATGAACCTTTCCCCAGATTGAAGTGTGGGAACAGGGAAAATACCAGCTATGCTCATACACTGAATTTATTGATTCAATATACCCAAGGGAGAATTATTAGGAAGTTTTTTACTCTGGGGATGGTGAGGCACTGAAACAGGTCACGCAGAAAATCTGGGACTATCCCATCCCTGGAAACAATCAAGACCTGGTTGGATGAGCCTTTGAGAAAACTGGTCTAGTGGAAGATTCCCTGCCCATGGCACAGGAGTCGGAATGAGATGATCTCTAACGTCCCTTCCAACCCAAACCATTCTATGATCCACTCAAACCCTCACTCCACTTCTTCACCTTCAAGCAGAAGTTTATACAGTTTACCAAGCATAGGAATATGTTCTCACTTGGTAAGAAACAAAACCACTCTAACCCTGTAGAAACTTCCTTACAACACTGTGCCAATTTTAATTCTTGCCAGATAATTTTGCAATATTTCCATTCCCACTGTGAGCAGGGGCACAGGTCCCCAAGCATTTTCCACAATCGGTGATAGCACGTGCTATGGTCAATAACTGATTCTTCAAGAACTTTCTTAAAACTACTACAAGGAAGAAATCTGAAGACCTTTTGACTATGAAGAATAGATTAAGTCCATGCTATTTGATGATCACCACCCAACCACAGCTGGAAATGAAGAGGACTTTGGGACTAGGGTTTGCAACTAGATCACCACATCTTCCAACGACACAGGAGGCTGAGGCAAGCCAGGAGAGAGCATCTGAAAAGGACATTCCTCAAAACGCGTTAAGGCTGAAGGTAGCGATGAAGCAAATTCGTGTCATCGCCAACCTGTAACACGAATTACCACGAGAGGGCACAGCATGACTGCTCTATCCTTCACAAGAACTGTTCCCTTCCAGGCCATAAAGGTCTCCATCCCCTCATATTAACACAGATGACCCTAACAACGTTTGACTGTGGCCCATTACGTATCTATGTGCCCTCTGCATGTTTTGGGAAGTCATTCATTTCCCCTTTACACATCAACTGGAGACTATCATTGCTGGATACAACCACTCTCACACCTGAAACAGCCAATGACTGCACGTACTCAGACCTTCCTGGTTTTGCTTCACTCATTTGGTTTATGTACCTGCATAGTACATTTCTTCTTTACACTTGGTGCACTCTTTAGCCCCTTTCTCAGAATAAGTGTCTCGTGGGCACACCTGGCAGCCAGATGCACCTGGTTTGTCACTGAAGGTACCAGGCTTGCATGCGAAGCATTCAGACGTGTACGCAACTCCTGTAAGAAAAATTCCAGGTAAAGCACTGAAAGAGATGCATCTCTAACTGCTGCCTACCTGAGCTTACGGCTGAGAGCAAACCAGCTGCATAAAACATCATCAAAATCACACTCAGTTTCACCACTCATTTCAGACACTTTGGCTTTGCTGACTCATAATTTAGGTCTTTAATCTTTACTCCTCAATGCAAGTTTGACCCATCTAAGAACCTCATATGACACTCCAAGTTTTATTAGACTTAGACCAGGACCAAGAGAGCAATCCCAGATAAAACAGGTCATTTAAATATTGATTTAACTGTCACTGTTATGATATATATCCATTTATCACTGTTGAGAGCCTTACCAATAACCATGGTCTTTCTATACTACACTAAAGAAAATCTGGCTTTTTCCTTTCTCTCTCTATTTGCTAAGCCAGTCTTCTCCAGCAGACGGCAACATTTACCAGATAAATTAATTTTTCAGCCTTTTCTTGACTGTGAAGTTTTGCTGTTCTGTTTCTACATTTCATAGGAGATACGGGGCAAGTGGCTAAAAAAAGCCACTTTAGTGCTGCAGGCACAGCAGTAGAAATAGCACTTGGCAAACATTGTGAGGAAAGAGTGAGATAAAACCCCAAGGACAAATACTACTTACCTTCAATTGTGATGTTCTTCACTAAAACTGGTTTTACTACTTTGGAGCCCATGAGAATCCCTGTTGTTCTCCAGTATAATATATTGCTACCTGATTTCAGAGTTACCTGCAACAACACGTGTGAGTTAGCAGACATCCCCTCACCGAGACATGGTTTTATTTCCTACTTCCATTATTCAAACTTCTTGCATCCTAGCAGTTTTTCCTATTGCTGTTTAGTGGGTCAAGAGGTAACGGGGAAACAGCAGACAGATGCTGTACAGACTTATCTGGGGAGTGCCAAAGTGTGCTTTATAAAAATGTTTCTCAACATTCCTGTTGGAAAAACACCAAGAGCTGTTTCTGACCTTGTTGTAAGCAGAATTTGGAAAAAGCTGTTGCTGCCTTTATCCAACTACCCCTGGCACTCGAGAGCTTTTATCTCTAGCTTTATGTTCAGATATAGTCAATCAGTTTGTTTTTAAAGCCTTGAGATACACTTTCATAAAGAAACTCAACATGACCCAGAGTTCAAAAATCCACCTCACAAGTCAATTTTGTTTACTGACTTTAAAAATCAAGCTCTGTCTGCATCTGATACTACAGCATCAGTAAGCCAGGCACAAACCATGGCTGTCCCCAGCAGCAGTCTCATCCCTCCTACTCACTTCTGACCACAAACAGCAGATGAGATGCAGAAAACAACCTGGTTTCTGACTGCCCTGACCCACTTCTTTTCGTGGTGTGGTTCAGCAAGTGGCTGCACAACCCCTGTGGAAAGGTGGTGGGTTGGTGGCCTCATGGCTGAGGTAAGGGGCAGTAAGAAGGCAGGACAACTCTTCCAGCAGTTTGAGAGCCTCCCGCCTTCAGCTCACTTGTGTAACTACAATGTCACTCATCACTAAAAGCAGCGGGTTCACCAAACTCCTGCCTGGCCTGCAAAGCTGTACCACATCTACTAGCCCAGTACAAGATGTTCACAAGATCTTTACTGCCAACACAGTGATAATGGCCTGAAAGTGTCATGTTTTCACACCAGAAGAAAGATAAACTCTACCAGCATAAGGGTCCAGGATAATGTGATTTACAGCAGTGTTGTACAGGCCTGGCAGGACCACAGCTTTTGTTCACCCAGGATAACGGGTTCAAAACTTCAGCAAAGTAGAAATACAGCAAATTGTATGTCCCACACCCAAACATCTCCTACTCAGAGGGGCAGAGGAGAGCTGAGCTATGACATGTAAAGGGGAAACTGAGACCATACTGAAACAGGCATCAGGTTGTGTGAGGTGAGGTACCCAACACCAGCTCCAGTGCAGGATTTGCAGTGCAGAAAAAACCCTTCAGTATAGCCGGAATCATCACCTCACCCAGCTCATGTGTCTACATTTCAGCCAACCATCCCAACAACTTTCATAGACAGTGACAGCACCTGCACACCCCAGATAATGAGCTCAGATGGTACCATCTCCCATCCAGACTGCCTACACCCCTCAGCTCACTCAGGTTAATGCCCTGGCCTTGGATCTACCTCTCGGCTCATGCCACTCATCCCTCCTCACCCAGCTCTCCAGCTTCCCACTGTAACTTGCACTGGTCTTGCACCTGAGCTAACGTGCACTGCCAACCAGAGCTGGCTCAGGAATACAGTTTCTCCTCCAGGAGAATAAGCAGACCATGGAAAACAGAGAGTATGCTGCTGCCTATGCCCACAAAAGCCTTTTTCTTCTGGCATAATGTTACTGGTGCTGGGCCTTTGCTGATATGGTTCTGGGGACAAGGGTATGACAGTGCAGTGGAAGCCAGGCCTCAGCTGATGAGCTGGTCTGCACATGGTCTGTTCACAGAGCAAACTCAGCCAGCTGGGTCATGAGCCAGCCAAAGGGCTCCACCCCAATGTGGACAGGCTCATATCCGTGCTGCAGGAGCCACCCTGGTGCTGCCAGCTTGTTTTTCACACAAGCCCCTGTGGAGCAGAAGCTGGGTGCAGCCCAGCTCTTCTGCACACACTTGAGAATAAAATACCCATGCTGCTTGTCTCCACATACACAGCCCACTGCCACTGCTCTGCCAAGACACAGGGAATAATCTTGTGCTCTCATGAGCAAACAACTGTTGTACAAGGTTTCAATTACCATGATGCAAAGTGATTGTGGCATGCAGATTTGCATAAATCTATTTAAACTCATAAAGCATTTGATTCAAAGTCCAGGGAAATCAATACAAAGTCTTGCATCTATATAATTTCCTTTGGGATCAGCCCCTTAGGGATCTCCACGACTTTTCCCCTCAGTATTAGGAAAGCTCTGCTTCTTCAAATGCATTCACAGGAGCTGGCCCATGTTTGGTGTCTGGACAGGGGAAACCACAGACAAAAAACTTCAAGAAGGAATTTTCCATACACTTACAGAATGAGAGCCCCATTCCCCATTGTCTGTGAGCTTCACCCATTTGTCTGCCGTGGATTCCATTTCTTTGCACTGGTCATTTTGTATCTGTTAATAAAAACATGAGATCAGTGACTACAACCAGGTGTATCTCTCTGTCAGCATAATGACTTCTGGGAATTATAAGATTCAGCTCTGTTCCTCTTGTCTATATGTTTAGACAGCTGCCTTACTTGTGGCAAAATAAACCCTCAACTTTCATCATCTGCTACAGCTTAACAGTGCCTCCAATGGCCCCTCTGATACAGATGGCAAAAAAAGAGCAGGACGAGAAGATCTCAGACTTCTCCTTGCACTACATGGTCAGATAAGGATGCTGAGCATCTTCTCTTGTTGCTTCCTCCTTCTCCTAAGCCCATCAAGGTTTAATTCTCTAAAATCCAGAGGCTTCTAAGTCAGAAGGGAGGTATGAGTGGGTGGGCCAAAGCTGAAAGACAGTGTTTCCTCTACAGCCAATATGTGCTTTGTCTTTGACCTGCTGCCACCTGACCCAGGGATGAGAGCAATGCTATCAAGGGAGAGGCAACATGTCATGGAGAGTCTGTCCTGGCAGAAGTGGGAGGTTGGTTTCCCTTGCCAGGTCCAGCACAGCTCAGAAGCATTTCCTTACAGCAGGGTTTGGTGCACATTTTTCCTCTTATAATTGTCTTCTCAGATGAAAAAGCATCAAGTCCCTTTGAGGCATGAGATCACATACGCAGCTTTTATTGCACCAGGGAGAAAGGCCACTTCAACACTTTCAGACACTTGACCTGTGGTCAAGGATCCTCCTTAAAGTTGCTCCACGTCAAGTCTGAAATAAGTTGTGCAACCCCACATCCTCCAAAGCATCTGTACACTCAATTCCCACCTAGACCAACTGAATTGAGGAAAAGAGGTGAAAAGAAGCACCTGTTTAGAAGGTAGATCCCTAATTACCTTGTGCAACCTGAGCTACAACATCTTTGTGTCTTGGTTCCCATCTGCAAAAAGGAGGTAATAATATATAGTCTCTTCTCATCAGGTGTAAAGGGCTTCAATATGTAAACAGAGCCAAGGAAGGGCAGATCAAACACCTCACCATTTCCCAGTAACCTGCCATTTCCCAGAACTAAAGTGTCATTGTTAAATATATTTAAGCACAAAAGTATGCTGGAGAAAAAGAATTGACTTTTACAGCAGCATTAAATAAGGTTTCCCTGAAATACCGAGGCTGACTAGGAATTTACGGGCATTTCTATAAAGGACTGCACCACTCACTGCTCCTTGAAGAGGGAAGGATAAATTCAGAGAAGGCATATGAGTGGGATATGGATAAAAGCAATAATCAAGAAGCCATTTTCAAAGTCAGTGCTCAGAGAAACAATAAATTTGTTCCATTGCAGGAGCAGATCTGCCAGTCAGTCAAGCAACTGGAGCTGGGATTCATAATCCTGGCACATTCACCTGACAGCAGAAAGCATATTTGCTGCTTTCTTCCCATGAAGAAGGCAGGATAGTCCAATACAGAACAGAAATGGCTAAATAACATTGCCTGCACGGTCTGTTATCGAAGTGCAATAGCAATCCATCACACTGATGTAGCAGCATGAAGGTGCCCACAACAGGTAATTTTTGGCTTCCTTTCCCAGGTTTACTAAGGATAAGGATACTTTGCACTTTTCCTCAAACTTCAAGAAATATTAACCAACACCAGCTAAGACTTCTCGCTCCTGAGAGGTGCCGTGAGCTTCATTTTGTGGATGAAAAACAGCTTGTCAGACTGATACAGGGGCAGTAAGAGAGGAGACTGAAAATTTCCAGTCATCTGCCTCTCTGAGTCATCCTCCCATTACATTTTTTTCTGTCCCAAATGGCAGGTACAACATGACAAGGACAGTGATACAGGTGTCAGTGGAACTTCCAAAGCACCTCAGTAACATGGAGCATCTACACCCCACTGCAAGTCCTGGTGCTGGGAACCCTCCAGCTCACTGGACACCAACCAGGTGGGTAGAGCAGGGCTGCCCTCCCCATTCTGGTCACTGCTGACCAGACTGTTTTAGTATCTTGGATACACCATGGTGCAAGCTCAGCCAGGCTGTTCCAATTTCAGAGCTAATGATCCCCAGCCCCTTCATTTCGCAGTGCAGATGCATCCTCAGAGCCCAATTCCTACTGAAAGTCACCTGAATTTCTCCTGCTTTTCTTTTCATCTTAATTACTGAATTACTAGACACAAATTGACCTAAAACTAAAGGTTTCCACATACTACTGCCTTGGAAGAAGTCTTTTTAAATGTCAAGTCCCTTCAAAGACATCTTAAGTCAAACACCCCCAAACAGAAGCATCTACCACCAATACCTGTCTCGCAAAAGGCCGGACTAACTGGGGCAGTCCTGACCCCTGATGGAAAAATCCCAGTGCATGGCAGACAGGATCACTTCAGAACTTCAGAGTTCTGAAGATGAAATAAATGCCACAAGACAGTGTAAGTGACAGAAAGAGAGGCAGGTTTTTTTATCTTGTTCAGCAATAACAAGCTATGAGCATACAGGGAACTTAAAAGGGCGGAAAGCTGCTGCTAATGATCTTTATCTGGGTTGAATTCTTACAAAATAAGGTTGGATTCACCGTATGAAAGGCCTTACAAAAAATTCGAAGAAGATGTTGTTGTCAATATACTGGTATTCGAAGAAGACGGAGCCGGATTTCTTCAGGTGCACAGCGTAGATGAGAGAAACAGTACAATCATCCCTGTTTGACTCTATGTAATTCCCTCGAGGCGTCCATGAAGAGCTGATGAACATAAACAAAACAAGCCTCGACTGAGATCACAGATACTGGGGAGACTTTTTGTACGCTACTATACAAAAACATGTTACATAATAAAGACCCCAGAATCCCACAACAGCTAACTGCAGTGAATTTTTAAATTTATTACAGGATTTCCACTTATTTTTCAGATATAATAAATATAATAATTTTATTTTATATCTATTTTTATATGGTACATGAATAATATAAAATATAATACTTTTCATTAAAACTGTGCATGGGAAACAATATGGTATGACAAATTTAGGACTTAACCTACATAAGAAGGGTTTATTATCCACAGGTTCAATATACTTCCAATTACACTCAGAAACAGCCTTCTGCAAGCACCACAGGTCTCTAAATAGGCTGTAAAACGACCTTTTAGCCACATTTACTATACCATGCCCCTGCAGCTTTCCAGCTACAAATAAGAGCAGCTCCAGGCTGGTCTTAAACTCACTGGCTGCTGATGAGCCCAAGGAGAACGTGCTGACAGCAAAGAGATGGCTACAGATTTCACCTCCCAACCACTCTTGTTTGCCATTAGCAGGTTGGTTACCCTCTGCAGAGCTCAGATGAGTCACTAAGCAGCTCTGTGCTGCTGGGCTGTCCCAGGTTTACCCACAGCTGCCTAACCGAGGTGCAAACAGAACTTCTTACTTGTTGCAGCTGTCAGCTTTGCCCTCGGATGAGCCAACTGCTGTGTCCATGAACGTGGCCACGTTGGAGAATCCCGCCGGCAGCTCATCCCACTCGTCAAACTTGATCCCGCTGCCCAACGAGTACGTGCCCTCTGCACATTTGCTGCACACCTGGTTCTTCATCTCCAGGTACTCACCAGAGGCGCAGGAGAAAGCTGGGGAGAAAGTAATTTACAAAATGGGAATGGAGTCATCAATCCTTATTAATTTCCATTATTTTTTTTGCCACTTAATTAATTAAGATTGAGCAGCCACTAAAGGGAACCAAACAGAATGTCCCAGTCCCAGGAACACAACAGCTGAACTACCAATGTCAGCTGCAAAATTGAGATGTTCACCTGGTTTTTCACTGACATGGCAGCACTGAAACCAAATCCCAGTCACAGCCCCTGATTTGCAGCTCGTCTCCATCGGCAAAAGAAGACTTTTAGAAACAAAATCTCTATTGACAGATTGTGTCCAAAAGCAATTTGTGAAAATGAGGATTTATAATAGAGTTCTCCTCACCCTCCCTCACCGAACTGTTGCACCTTGAACTCAATTAAAACCACCACTACTTGAGAGCCAGAACAGACTTTTCTCACTCACCTAAGCTAAGAAGGGTGTACAGCAGCAGGCTGGCAGTAATATAACACTACAAACCTTGGCTGAGAGTAGTAGACCTAATCCAAAGATCTCTCTGTGTTTCTCCTCACATGAACTACCTACAAAGCCTTGAATATCTTGCCTGGTAGACCATGTGGTCTTGGAAAAGGTCACCCACAGGTCTGTGACTAGAAGATGAGTATCTTTGATTAGGGTGACATTAACATGCTGAGAAAATAACCACTGGTTGTCAGCACAGCAAAGACAGTATTCAGAATCTGTGTAATTAAGGGAAGTACAATTAGGAGGTATATTCACCAAGTGCTTTCTTTTACTGATGTGTCTAAAATTATTTCCTCCAAACAGCTGTATGCTCCTCATCCCCCCGATCACATCTCTGCCTGATAAAGGAAGATTATTCCCATCATAAAACAGAAACCTGGACAGCAGCTGAAGTCCTGTATGCCCACAGAACCCCATGCCTGTGTCAGGAACTATAACTCCTATCTGGACACTTGTTTCAATGGCAGGTAATCCCACATACCCTCAATCCCATGCTGCACCATGTCCTGTTTGAGACTGAACATCCTGAATGGAAAACAAATGAGCACTTTCTGCAGCACACAGTACTTCCTATGATGTTTGCAGATTTTTAATTTAACTACACCAGTCAAGCCAAAGCAGGATCCAGAGCAACACACACAACTCACATCCCCAGAAAGGATGGGATTTTCTTCTGTTTCACGCATGCCACGTTGCACAGTGACAGATATTTCATACACTCTGACAGACATAAACTCATTAGCCTGAGAAACTGCAGGATGAGACCAGGCTGGCAGCCAAAGTGGTGAAACTGGCCCAAAACAACGACGCCGGCTCGAGTCCCAGAAAATGTGGTTCCACAGATGTGCCAATGTTTATCTAAACTGCAGAAAAACTTGTTCATTGTAAGTACTTTGATAAACTCATGGCTGCGTAACACCAATCTCCATGTGAATCCAACTAACAATTCAGGCTCCCATTTCTGTGCCAGTACCAGCAGGATTTCTTTGTGTAATTGTCCTTGATGAGTGGCCCTGGAAAGCAGATAAAATGTACATTTTCATGGAAAGATCTGCCATTTCCCTCTTGGTCACATCAGCATACTCTGAATTTGAACCAGTGGCCTTCAAGCCAACAGATTTCTAACCCTGCTGCTCCTGGGTGACAGACCAAGAAGGAAAGTGGGCAGGATCCAGGCAGAGATGGGTGTTGGGGTGGGGATAAACAAGGAAATCCAGCCATGATGGATTTCTGTGAAAGACTGACAAACAGACAAGAAATCCATCTTCAGTGAGAGCAAGCGGTTCACTGTAGGCAGTGGCACAGGAGGTACAGCTGAACCCTCACCTGACTGACTCTGTGACCTCAGCTCAAGCCATAGGATCTACCTGCACCTGGGATGGGAAACAGCTCTCTTCAGACTTGGACAAAAGCAGAGAACACGTCCCTGTGTGTCTGAACTGCGACGACACTTTGTACAGCTTTTCACCTTAAATACATAAAGATGTCCTGACTCACTGTTTTAGCATTATTAATAAATCTTGCTTTATTTTTTCCTTTTGAAGGGTGCAGAGAGAAGCTATCAGGAAGGGAAGCAGAAAAGTGAGCTCTCTCACGACATCTTTGAATTCTTTAACAGTTTCAACTTTTTTTTTTAAAAGAAAGTTAAATAGCAAGAAATTGAGAGTGCTCCTTAACCATTCCAGTGTCATGAATTTCAACTAAGGAGTCAAGAACCGTGAGCAATTCCCTGCCATAATGAAGATGCTGAGGGCAGCAGAGCCTCCTCTTCCATTGCAATGAGGTTGAGCAGAGATTATTACTTTAACTGAACTAATATATTTTAACCCCCTGCAGACTGATCATTTGAGAGAAATAAAAGGGTGTAAGAGATCAGGCCAGCTGCCATGCAGGACATGTCATCCATCTCTCACCCTCCAGGAAATAGATGAGCCTTTATCTTATTTAGGTGGCAAATTACCTTCTTTCCTTCTTCTAAGAATTGTATTTCAAAGGCAGCAGCATTTCTCATCAAAACACATACCCCTGCAAGCAACTGGCTCTGAGCATGCCAGCTGCTTGCCAGGTTCAATTTGGGGCTGGACGTGGCTAACGGCAACATGAACCACTTCCAGCATTGGAACAGACACAGCATTTGGTCTCATTCCAGCTGGAAGGGGGTGGGGAGGAAATACAGTGTGTGGTGAGCATGAAGATGGTCTCCTCTCCTAGTGTCCCACAACTTGATCTTCCACCAAGGGGGAGACCAAAAGCCAGGGCAAACCCTCTTTAATCTAAGCAGCATCAGATCAAGAGCTCATCCCAGCTGGAGATGGGCAGGTTGTGCCCATGCCCCTGCAATGGGTCAGTCACAGGGACATTACAGGAGCTTCTCCTTCCTCGTGGCTGCTCCATCTCACTAAGATGTAGCTGAGCACAGAATCAGAACTTCCCAGCAGTCACAGAAACCGCTGACATTATTGCAGCATTGCTGTGTTTCTGAGGGTGACACACACGAGATGCCGCCAACAAGAAGGGCTGCACCACAACATCGGAAGTTAAGGTGTGATGCAAAGTTCTGGGAATCTAAATCCTGTACTTTCGGTGTGTGCTCTGATTCACCCTCCACTAAAACCCTCCCTCTTGCTTCAGAATCCAGAGGAAAAATTAGTCTCCTCCATGAGAGGGAGACTTTGTGAACACCCCTGACCCCAGAGCCCATTTGTTTAGTCATCTGATACTTAATTTTCAGAGAAACCATCTCTGCTGAATAACTGGATGTCACTATTTCCTCTCCCTCTCTGACTGCAGACTTTATTATTACACCTTTCAAATATCAGTCTGGGTGCTACACACCAACTTACACAGAGCAACAGACATTGTGAAGACTGCATGTGCTACTTATTTCTGTGAAGAAAACTGTGAAATGCATTAAAAGATTTCATGACTTGCCCCACCATGGGCATTTTTAAAAGTGGAAGAACATTTCCAGAGGCAGTTACGAACAGCATGACACACTGTGGTGCTGGATACACTGCTGCCTTTGGAGTTGACACAATTATTGGTGATTCGCAGCTGTGGCTTTCTTAAACAACCACAGAAGTTTTTAAAAAAGGATGCTGTGGTTTGTACAGGTGACTAGTCTTTCTCACAAAAAGATGCTGTAAAGTACTGTTTACCCAGACACTGCCACAGGCAGCCACACATTCATACACACATGCAATAAAGCTGACACCGTATGCACTTAATAAAAAATTGACATGAGATACAGCACTAATAGCCACTACTGTGTAAGTCCTGTCAAACAGACCTCATTTCATTCTTTAAAAGGATTACAACTCACTTGACAAAGGTGACGGAGTGGATGTAATAGACTTAGGGTTTCTAATGCAGTTAGCTTGGTTTTGCATGTCACTCTGATGAAGAAAGGTAGTGCTGCACAACACCAGCAGGGCACGTCGTGAAGGGATTGAGAACTGCCTGAGTAACAGCCTCAGATGGGGCTGTCGATAGGAAGCCAGCCTTGAGCAGGGAGGGAGGGAGCAGTTCTGCCTGCCCAGGACTGAGTCTGATGGCTGCCCACATCTTTATCAATGATCTGCAGGCAAATGGAAAAGGAATGGCAGCAAGATTGGCAGGAGAGAGACTGTTACCAAGCCTGAGCCCACTCACAGTCAGCGTGCTTTAGCAGAGTCAGTGACAAGCTGCTGAGGGCAAGGGGTGCCAGCCCTGCCTGCAGAGGGCTGAAATGTCTCCCAGAGAGCAGCAAGCCTGAGGGTCAGAGCAGATCCACCATTTATCAAGAGCTTCCACCGTCAAGGCATCCAAAAGAGGCACTAGTGAGATCTGGATAAATTTAGAGGTGGAGGTAGAGATATGTAGGATGAAGAGTGTGTTACAGGGAAGATTGTTGTAATACTGCATATAGTTGTGATTTGGTTTTTTATGAGGTCACTACAAAACAAAAGGATTTCAAATTATTTTAAAATTAGGGGTAATGTCTTGCAATGAGAGATCTGAAGTGCTTAATCTATTTAGTTTATCACAAGAAGATTGAGAGTCAACTTGATTAATATACAAGCATCTCCAGGGGGAGAAAACACAAGATCTTGCTTCACTCTTTAATCAAGCAGAGAAATGCATAGGAAGAGCTCCCTCTGGAAGCTGAACCCAAACAAACTCAAATTAGAAATAATGCACAGATTTTTAATAGGAGGAATGACTGACTGCTGGAACAATCTGTCATGGCATGTGATGGACTCTTCATCTCTCGAGTGTTTCATACCATAACTGGACACCATATGGGAGAAAAGCTCTTGCCAAATACCCATTATCAGCCCCCCCCCATCAGCCTAGCTGGGTGTATTTTAATGGTCTTTGAGGTCAGACTAGCAAATCTAATTAAATCCCCTACTCTTAAACTCTGTGAGTCAAGACCAGTGGTGTCTTACCTCCCTCCTAGGACACACCACTGAGGGCTGGGGCATTCTGAAGCAGGAGCCCTGCCCACAGTGTAACCACTTTTGGAGGAATGCTTGCAATATATAATTTGGCAGATCTGATTGCACTTCACAATCATTTTGCAGACATGGAAACAGCTCCCCAGAGGGCAAAACAGACCATAAACAAGCTTGTCTCATTTGCCCTTTGACTGCAAATCTCCAGGGTCATATTCTGTCTTTTCATACAGCTGTGGCCCTCTTGGTGATTTTAGTGGACTAGGATCAATATTAGTTGGCACATTTCTCTTTTAGTAACTGACCATAACATTCTCACATTGCTTAATTCTCTGATGCTGGGGATCAGGACAAGATTATCATGAACAAAGACTGACAAACAGAGTAGATCCTCACATGTATTGCACTACTCAGCTTCTCCTGAGGTCTGAAACTTTCCTCTGGAGCGTTTTCTCATGTCAAATCTCTTCCAGATACTGCCACACTGTGAGAGGGATCAGAATATTTGAGATTTCACCAGAAGATTAACCAAAGCTGCCTCGATACCCTGCATCCTCCAACACCAAACTATAATGTATTCAATTGCTTTCCTCCTTAATGCAGCCCTGGCCACTCAGTCTTACCTCTTTCCTCATCCAGCTTCCCATCCCATGATAACTGGAGGACTTCTACCTCCGTCACTCTTCTCAGCAGACATTTTCCTCCAGATATTTCTTATTTAACAATACCTAAAACTATTTCATGTCTTCTGTTTATTCTGTTCCCACTGAACATGTGTACGTTCATGTGTATCTTTCTGTGTCTCCCTGCCTATCAATAATTAGAACTTTTTAAAAAAAGACACGGGACTGGATTTTACCAGGTTGCAACAACATTAGAAGGGGATAGCAATTGAGCAATTCTACACAAACCAATGAAAATACAAAGCAAAAATAATTTCAAACACTGCCTTTCCATCTCTCCCCTCTCCATTCCTGTGTTATTCATCCAAAGCCCCACCACCTGGGATTCAGGTGTGGTGCTGCCATCTCCTGCGGGCAGAGTCAGGGCTGAATTGTCTCAGCCTCCCATGGGCAGAGGTGAAAATTGTAGCTCAGAAAGGAAATATGAGGTTGACAGCATCAGGCAGCTGTGTCTCTGAACAGCTGCTGTTTTCAGCAGACACGTGCCACAGGCCTGGAGGGAAAGATGTGGCCAAGGACAAGCACATGGAGGTTTTTCAGTGATACCCTGGGGCATGGGGGTCCACACAACATGGAACCAAGGACCAACCAAAATACAGCATGAGGAGAAAAAAAAGAGGAAAACAAAGGATGAGAGCAAATCATTGCTTTATTATTAATGTTTCCTATAATCTCACCAGCTTCAGAATGTCTTCTGTGAATAATTTATACAAGGCTTCTCCAATAGACTGTGAATAATTGATGTTCGTTTTCCTCAGTCATTATATCCCAATGTGTTACCAGGAACCAGACTGAATCTTAATTAAAAAAAAAAGTCTGTCTAGGCTGTTTAGGCTTGAACTGCAATCATACTGAAGCCTAATATAACTTGGGGAAGAGTACCTTCTGTGGAAGAGACCTCTCCTATTCTTAGGAATAAATATTTTTTCCTTTTATCCAAAAAATAATGAAATAGAGCAAAGCTTTTTCTAGTTTGCCTCTTTTCCCCAGCTTCCTGGCATATAGGACACTTTCACTATCACTTTATTGCATCACTTGGACACTGAAAGGAGTGGGTTTGGAATGGAAATAATCAATTCACAGCAGTGTGGTGTAGAGTGCAGGAAGGCAGCGATCACCAAGAGGTTACAAAGTGCATGTGTTACCAGGGTTTCAACAGCCATCCCAGTGGCTCAGCACTGGAGACAGCAGGAAACAGACCTGGAGGTGAGTGAGCAGCTCTCCAGCCCCTACTGACTCCATCAGGCATATTTTGATTGCTCATCAACCAAAGTGGTTCTAGTGCCATTGATGTTCCCTGCACACACACACCCAGTCCTTGCTCTCATCCCTCTACCAAGCCATAACAAATCCCAAGGTCTTGCTGGCGGCTTCCCTACTGAAAGAGAAATTAGTGACTCAGAGGAATCTCTCTTTAACTTATTTAATTACATTGTGTACACCAACAAGGTGAAGAATTCATCAAAAGACACTAAGGCCAACCTTTCCCTTCATAGTCTCAGTACACCCATCAACATGCAGTTCCCAGTAACTCTTCTCCAGGAATTAAATTCTGAGGGTTCAGTGCAAACTCTTCAGCTTTTTAACTATTTACCTATTTTGTTTTGCATCTGTGCTTCAAAAAGCC
Source organism: Orthonyx spaldingii (assembly GCA_013397795.1). Lineage (NCBI taxonomy): Eukaryota > Metazoa > Chordata > Aves > Passeriformes > Orthonychidae > Orthonyx > Orthonyx spaldingii. The sequence continues at coordinate 3,934,006 of VZTJ01000487.1, read as the reverse complement.
AACAATGTGACTTGTTCTGCAAAGACAGTGTCTTGCTCATGCACAGAGTAAAAGTTCTGGAAAAAAATACTTGTAAAACTGGGGTATCTCTCAGGGTATCAATCCACATGGAAACGCCATGGCAAAGCGTAGCCTCAAGCCTCAGCCCAGATGAAAAACCTAATACCATCAGTAAGACACCTACCAGACTCGAGTTAGGAACATGAATTGGCAGGGATGCTCTAAAGAGGAACAGGAATAAACATCTGCTCGAGTGCTTTGCTAAATCACAGCCTTTTAGCAGCAATTCTCAAACTGTGCTGTGCACACCCCTGCTGGTTGAACAGCTTTGCTCCGTGTCAGCCCTGCATTAATATCTGTGTGCACACAAAATGTGCAGATGCCCCCTGACTTCAGGGGAGTTAGGAGCAAACTCAGTTCTTGCCTGCTTGGGATATCCAGCTTTACCAAAGACTGAGAGAACCTCAAACTTAAATCCTTCTATTTACGTTTTCTGTTATGAAAGAAAAATGCTAAAACTCCTGCTGATCACTTAAATTGCCTTAAAGTGTTATAAAATGTATGCCTTAAAAAGGTCATTTGCCCTAACTGAGTCTGCAATCAGGGGGAAGATCCATATCTCCTCCTGTGGTATCCTGGGAGCAGATTACACAAGTTGGGATACACCCAACAAACACACCTCAGTGGCAATAAATCAGGTCAAATTTTGCTCTCAGACTCCCGTAAAGCCCATTGTAATTGAGGACAGTCTATTTTCTGAAGTCGGTGGAGATTTTCACATTTGTCCTTCAGTACAGGCTCACATAACTCACTTCAAAACTGAAGCACATTTCTGATTTCAAAAAAGTTGCTCCCACCTTAGTGGCACCAGGTAAAGGTGCACTTTGCTAAGCAGGGCCACAAAATCACAGAATCATTAAGGTCAGAAAAGACCTCTAAAAGCATCAAGTCCAACCATTAACCCAACACTGCCCACTCTACCACTAAACCATGTCCCCAAGTGCCACATCTACATGGGTTTTGAACACTTGCAGGAATGGTGATTCCACCACTTCCCTGAGAAACCTGTTGCAATAACTTGATCAAGCTCTTCTATATTTTCAATTTTTTTTTTTTGTTATTTCCTTTAAGAAACCTTCCTGATTATAATTATAACTGGCAATTAGATGCTGACAATTNGCCCTAACTGAGTCTGCAATCAGGGGGAAGATCCATATCTCCTCCTGTGGTATCCTGGGAGCAGATTACACAAGTTGGGATACACCCAACAAACACACCTCAGTGGCAATAAATCAGGTCAAATTTTGCTCTCAGACTCCCGTAAAGCCCATTGTAATTGAGGACAGTCTATTTTCTGAAGTCGGTGGAGATTTTCACGTTTGTCCTTCAGTACAAGCTCACATAACTCACTTCAAAACTGAAGCACATTTCTGATTTCAAAAAAGTTGCTCCCACCTTAGTGGCACCAGGTAAAGGTGCACTTTGCTAAGCAGGGCCACAAAATCACAGAATCATTAAGGTCAGAAAAGACCTCTAAAAGCATCAAGTCCAACCATTAACCCAACACTGCCCACTCTACCACTAAACCATGTCCCCAAGTGCCACATCTACATGGGTTTTGAACACTTGCAGGAATGGTGATTCCACCACTTCCCTGAGAAACCTGTTGCAATAACTTGATCAAGCTCTTCTATATTTTCAATTTTTTTTTTTTGTTATTTCCTTTAAGAAACCTTCCTGATTATAATTATAACTGGCAATTAGATGCTGACAATTACAGCGATCCTACCAGCACTTTTTCCTCTTGAACACAGCAAATCCATCTCCTTTAAAAATGCTCTAGTATTCTCACTATAGTTTCTTTATTATGCACACAGCACTACTAGAATGAGCAGATATTTATGAGTTAAGATGCAACCTATTCTTGCTTAGGATAGAAAAAAAAAAACGCTAATATTCTGTGGAATAAGAGAGTTAGTATTTTAAAATAATTTGAGGTCAAAATGTGAACCCTTTAAGCTCTTTCTGGTGAAAAACTCTGCTGAGATGAGAATATCAGTGCACCTGGGCACACCAAGGGCACATCTCAATCAGGTATTGGGCTTC
>VZTJ01000487.1:3878995-3931698 GCA_013397795.1 Orthonyx spaldingii | reverse complement strand
AAGGGAAGGCAAGGGAAGGGAAGGGAAGGGAAGGGAAGGGAAGGGAAGGGAAGGGAAGGGAAGGCTCCAAATTCAGACTCCTGAGTGTAAAACATGCAACATATGGTCAGGCTGGCAGAAGAGCCTGACGGTGGCCACAGAAACAGACTGCAGTGCAGTGTCAGCAGGAGCACGATGCCAAGTGCTGCTCCCACTGCCAAATCCCAAAAAGTCCCCATTAGACACTGCCTACAGCCCTACACCAAAACAAAGGGCCCCCAGAGATACCAGCCATAAGGGGGCTTAGTCCTAAAGCAAACTGCTCCCTTGGACTGCCATCAATATTTTCCATTTAAAAAGCCAAGAACTGTCCTGATGGCAGGGATGCTTATCAGCTAAATTCCCTTCCTGCTATCAGACTCATGAAGGTATCAGAGGGAGATCTGTGGTAATTAAAAATGAAGGAGATCAAATTAGTAAAGCACATTCCAAACTGTCAGAAATGATTCAGAGGTCTGGATTCTGCTGAGGGAGGCTCTCTGTCTGTCACCCCCACCCCCATGTATGTATCCAACCTCCAGAACAATATTGGGAAGATGCCTGGAGGGGACATCTTAAATGGGAAGCAGAGGAAAGCCAGAGTAGCTGTAGGAGTAAAAAATATTGCCTTTTCCTAGCCAAGATCTTTCTGGACTTTAATGCATCTCTTCACAGGAAGCCTTGCAACCGTGATGTGGCAGCATCAAAAATGTGACTCAGCTCAGAACAAACAGAAACCCGCGAGAGGTGTCCAAGCAGTCTGGTGTGGCCATGCCACGGCCTGTCCAGACCTCGCCCAGCCCCACAGGGTGACCACTGAGGCACCACACCACGCTGAATGGGAAAACATAGGCTGACAGCCTGAGGCAGGGTCTGAAAGTGGTGATGATTGCAGCCCCACAGGGCAAAGAGAACAGAAAAAATAGAGGGGAGTGAAATACAGAACAGGGCACGTTGTCCCAGTGCCTTGCAACTGCAGAGCTGCTACTGCACCTTCCCTCACATATCTGGGTCACTGCATAGCAGGACCTCCTACAGCACCACAAAAATCTCTCATGTGATGCTCCTTCTTCCTTCCCAGCTACCACCTACGTGGGAGAGATGTGGAGGGCAGGAGGGTGGCAGGAGGGGAAGGTGGAGCATTGTGCTGCTCTGTACTTGTAGTGAGAAAAAGGCAAAAAACCCCTTCTAATAACCAGGTCATAAAGCAGTCAGAATATGACAGCCCTTTCTACTCTGCAACCCATGACTGTTTCTCAGAGGACACAGTCTTCTCTGCAGGTAAACTTTGCTGATTAAGTTTCTGAAGACTCAAAACCAGGGTAGAATCCTGGCAGGTTTCGGAGCCTACAGCAGTTTCAGGGAATGTTGGGGCTGTGCTCAGCAGGACACAGTCAGCTGTGATTTGCAGGTCGCTGTGTGCTTCAAAATGCAGCAGAGCACAGAGGTATCCAACCTAATTTTAAATGGGTTCATTCAAATGAAAAGCAGTAAAACACAACATCCTGAAAACGAGCACATCTCCAGACATCGACTGAGCTCTGGTGCCACAGTTCAATTGCTCCAGATATGGGAAGCACCTGAGCTAACACATTTTTAGCAATCTCAAGTGTCTTTCCACTCCACTGGAGGCCACAGTCTAGACGTATTTACAGAGCAGGAGACATTTAACATATTGTTATACCGCCTTTCAAATTCCTAGTTCAGGCACAATTTAAAGAGAATGACTGCTGAGCATTTGGAAGAAGGAGAGGTTGGCACAGTATTCTCAGGATTCAAAATTAATGACAGCCTGCACGTCACTTCTGTTTTCAGGGAGCAGTAAAGATCAGTGGCAGATATTCCCAAGTGGCAGCATTTCTGAGTAGATGAAAACAACTGCAAACATCGTGAAGCCAGCAGTGATGGCAGAGGTGTTCCAAAAAACCCCACTTTCTCATACAGATTCCCCCATAGCATTCTCTCCACTGAGAGCTCTACCAACCTCAAGGAGACCAAAAAAAAAAAAAAACAAAAAGCCCTCAGAGCTCATGCTGCTTTACAACTGCAACTGCTATACAAGTGCACCCCTCTCTTAAGAGCAGAGACACAGCTGGCCATGGTATATCTCAGGGCTAACAGATGCTGAAAAAAACTTCTGAAGATAGCAGACCTCTAAAGCTGGAAATCATCCTACCCAGAGTGATTTTACTGCAGGCCCTGATTCTGCAGGTTGAAGGACTGACGAGATACCCAAAGGGGACTCCAGGATTCTACCAAATGCCAAAATGAGCCCCAGTGTCATATGTCCTGGCATAGGGTAGGACCTGTGAGATGTAAGAGAATCTGAATAAATTTGTAGACTGTCCAGAAAGACTCACCTCACAGGATATGGCACAGTTCTGGCATTTCTTGATAGACCTTGGGATAAAATAGCAGTAGGCCTAAGAGAGGAGGAAGGCATCTCAAGGAGCCATTAATGGGAGTTGTGTGTAACCCCTGGCCAAGCCTGCAGCACAAATCTCACTCTCACACAATCCACTAAGAACATGAGGCATAGAAGCCTCAGATACAGAATGTTTTGTTTTCCTTAGGCTGCAGAAATTCATGCTTTTACTATATGATGTCCTTGGTCCAGCTGCTGTGCTGTCAGATGAGACAGAAGCCACCAGCTTAGAGAATACGACAAGGAGGTATCTGTCAGCATTTTCAACACAACTCATCATCAACAACAGAGCCCCATGTGCAAACTCTAGAGAGTTGTAGGACTGTCAATTTTCAAAAGCTGCCTCTCCCAGTTTATCCTGCCCATCAGAGAATGGACTGTCAGCCAAACTCTATGCTGGTTAAAATATTTTACAGTAAAAAGCACCATGTTAGCCAAGCTGAATGGGAGAAGGGTTCCCTACACATTCCTGCAGCGACTGACTGCTGTTGACAGATTCATGTTTTCAGGCTGAAAGATTGGTTGTTCTTTAAGCAGAAGGTGAAAGACTAAGAGATGAGAAAACCTAAAATTACTTTTGCCATCAGAACACAGCCAGACAGCCCCTGAAGCCAGTTAATTTACTACAGACAGAAAAAAAAAAGAACTCCAAGAGCCCAGGGAGATGAGATCTGAGGGGTTCAGTAAAAAAAGTCAAATGTCTGATTGCTTCTCAAACCAGCTGAATTGCCATGGGATTTAACAGCAACACTACATGAAGGAGATGAGTTTTCCAGTGTATTTAACGGAATCCTGTATTTTGGTGTATAATATCACAGCCCATCTACTGGGAAAAGTTTTCACCTTGTCTAGCAGGGGCCAGATATTGAGAAGCCAGAGATTCATCTATTGTTATAAACCAGCTGAATTCTCACTGGAATTGATTTAAGACCAGAAACAGGCACAAATAAGAGAAGATGAAGAGGGAAGGGAACCATTTGTTGAAATCTGTAGCAGAAAGTTGAGAATAGTGTAATGCTGCTGGACCTTAAACCATTTATCACAAGATTTAGGAAGAAATAATGTATGTCAGAAAAAATGAGTTATACCTATGTCCTCCAGGGTATACCACAAGTGGTTGTGCAGCAGAAGAAATAAAACTATCTGCTCCTTTATAGTGCAGGCAGCAAAAAGTGATAGGTTTGAAGTATAACAAGGGAGGTTCAACAGCACAAAAATCTTTAACAGGAGGGAAAATGAAAAGAACAAAACATATGAGCAAATATCTGGAGAGCTTCTGGGCTCTTCATCACAAGAGGTACCTGAAAACAGTCCAGCCAAACATCAGCCATGAATGATACAGTCACTGCCACTACAGCTTTTTCGGCTGGAGGATGAATTATGGGATCACCTGAGGTGCTTCCCAGGTCTATATTTCTGTAATTGAAAAAGCACATCCTAAGGATATACAGAGATTCCACATTTAAAACCTTGGAAACTAAACCCAAATACCAGGAATGACACATTCTCAAATGATGCTAGCAAACAGTCAGAAACCTCCCAGTGATCAGCACTGCTACAGGAAACATTTTTGTACCTCACACTGGAACATAAAGAAATGAATATAAACCTTTAGAGGAGGAGAGTCACAAGTGAGTAAATCATACCTCTGCTACAACAGAACTGAAAAGATGTTGCCTTTGTTCATCCTGTTTGGCAGATACAACAATTTATACCCCCTGGTATAAATTACTGCTAGGAACTTTTGTGGAGAGAATTGCTAGAGCAAGGAAATGTGATGGGAAAGAGCATTCAGACTGGGAAGCTACAAAACAGGGAGGAATGTGTTTGCAGAGCAGCAGTTCATTTATATCCCCAGATGCAAAGTGTTTCAACATTAAAAAAAAATGCAGAACCAAGTGATATGAAAACACTCCAAGCTGTCAAAAAATAAATGCATAAATAAATAAAATGCAGGAGCTTCCTCACAAAAATAACTCAGGCAAATAAGACATTTACCATTCTTTATGCATTCAGCTTATTAATTAGCTAAATAATGGAAGTAATGAGAATGTGGACACTATGCAAATATAGTTGGACCACTCCTGGTCACCATTTTGGTCAGTACAGCTACAAATGAACTGGAGGGCTGCAGAACTGGAGAGCAGAGCAGCTCAAGACAAGCAACCACATCTCTTCAGGGGGTGCTGTCATAGAGGTGCCTTGTCTGTGAACCAGCATTAAAAGGTACCTGTAGCAGACAGTGACTTGCACAGATAACACTGCAAAGACAATCCCTGCTCCACAGCTCCAGGAGACTAAAAGCTGGATTGGAGGGGAAGGACAGCTCAGGGAAACTCGGGACATCAGTGACAGACCTAGAAAAGCCCTACAGAGGTAAATAGCACAAAAAGCCAGTAACAGTCTGTAAAATGAAAAGTCACAACATACTGCATTCCTTCCCTTTCACGGGGTCAGGTAGTCCAGAGCATTCCACTGACGGATTCGGGACAGCCACCCTCCATCTGGAGCCACTGCTGTCGCACTCTGTGTACTCGAAGTGGTAATCTGTCTGCAAGCAATTACAAAGAGTTTCAGTTTCATCATAACATTTGCATATTAAGCTCATTAATCAAGACTGGGATTAGCAAACTCAGTTGTAATTAAACCAGAGAGGAAGTAGCTGGCGTGGAACATACTGTGCAGCTTTGATGATTGCCGTGTATCATCACAGAGCAAGCACAGCACTCATCAGACGCCGTGCAGCACAAACGCTAGGGCAGAAGGTGGGATTTGCAAAAGCACTTGACAGACAGGACGCAGATTCCACTAGAATTTTTTTCCCAGCCTCTTGGAGCAGGACTGATTGAAAATTTCTGTCCATCACTGTAGCTGATCTACAGCAGCCAACAAGGCTTCCTCTTTGATCGATGGAGCAAGACATACCCAGAGCACAAGTCATCCCATGACAGGCTGGATGTCTAAGATGGACAGGATGATTCCCTCTGCAAATGCCTTTCCCTCTTTGATAATTTCAGAGGAATCCCAGGCAAATGAGGGCAGATAAACCCAGTATTGGAATACCTCTGAAAATGCCATCCAGGGTCAGCTCTGAGGAGTACCTCAAGGCAGAATGATGGTGTGAGGGGAGATCAGTCTCACTGTCTCTGTGACTGAGATAAGCCCTGGGCAGACTTGGTGAGAAACAGTAACAAAACTTCCTAGCATTAACTAGGAAAGAATATTAGCTATTCGTCTTATCAATAGTATTGATTCAGATTCCACATACAATCTAGACTCACATTTAATTACGTTTTTAGTTTTGTGTTTATCGCTGTTTTCAAATTCATACCCCAGAAGTTTTTGATTAAAATAAACCTCAGCAACATCTCAGTCTTCAACCAGCTTGGTACCAAGAGAAAGTTTGGGTGGAGCTAGCAGAAATGTGAATAACTTTCTTCAGAGGGAACAGACCTATGTTCACATGACACGTCCTGGCCAGCTCCATGAGAAGGCTCCCCATGGACAAGGCCACCTCCAGCTCCCTCTGCAGTTAATTAAAGTAAAACATTGCCCATGTGCCTATTTTAGATACCTGCTGCAGAGGTGACAAGGAGATAACACATCCTAGACACACGTCTTTTCCCCACTGGCTACAGAGGGAAACTAGCCACTTAATTTGGACGGAGTCTTCTCCAGTTCCTCAGGGGAACCCCACCTCCAACACTGCACATCCCTTCATGGCCCATAAAACTAACACAAAAAACCATGGGGGCAAGGAAAATGTAGCCACAGGCTCGATGTTTATGAACATCGTTTTGGGGCAGCCTGGTATGGTGATCCATAAAGTCTGGTTGGTTCCTTTCACTTTATCTGTGTTCTCCTGGCAGGATTGGCCATGAACCACAGAGGGAAGGCAGTGGCCATGTCTGCAGCCCAGGGCACAAGCACAGGAGCTCTGGAGCTGGTGCAGCTCACTCTCACTGCAGCACACCCCACCCAAGAAGCAGCAGGGATCTGCCTTCCTGCCATGACTGCAGACATCAGGCCCTAATTCCACTACCCTGGGAGGAGCTGCTCTGTGCACACAGGGATTATTTTGGAATGTTCTCCTGTTCCTTTCCTTGCAACTGACATTGTACATTATGGAGCAGAAGAAGGGGGATCAGGTGGATGAGGGTTAATCCATGCTGGCTCTGATACAGATTAGTTAATTGCTGAAAATATTCAGCTGACTCACGTGGAGAAGACTTGCAATTCTCCTCATTTACTTGTAGAAAAACAAACAATACTGAGTTTAATACTTCTCCTACTGTTACCACAGCTCTCCAGAGATATTCAGATGTTAATAAAGTTCTACCTAAACATCATTAAAGCCTTTGCTATTTTGCATCCAGGTGCAAATAAGGATCTGATGTCTCTGGAATTAATATTTTCAAAACTGAATAATTATCTTTGTAGCTCAATCGATAGTTTAGAAACCTAACTCACAGCACAGTGGAAAGGAAAACTATTTGTCTCAAAAAAATCAAACCTAGATCAACACAGGAAATATGATAGAACACACTCCCAACTCTACAAATATACTCAATTATAATATGTATTTTTCCCCTTTCATCTCATTATGCAATCTTTCAGGAATACATTTTAAAAAAAAAGGCCTGAATTATCCTGAAATCTGCCTATAAGGCAACCAGAATACATAAATGTAATAGGTCCATCTCCTAGTTCATATGACATAAGAAAAAAAATTATCTATTAAATTAAATATGCAATACTGGAGTGAAGCAAAGAAAAGGATATTGAAGTGCTCTAACTCTGACTTATATTCAGATCCATTTTCTGTTTAATATCAGGTCCAAAAATTACAGAGAGCAGCTTGGTGTCAACAATCCAGACTGCTCGCATAGCCACCCTCTCAAAGCATGCTTCAGTGAGGTTGAGCCAGCAATCAATCCCTCTGCAGCCACAGCAGGTCCCAGAAGTGGGGCAGCTGTGAGGGACACATCATGCAGTGCAGAAACATCCCCTCTAATGGCTGGGTAACTGTCAGCTATCAACAGGGACTCAAAATTCAGGACACTACCAAAAATTATAAAGAATACAAGGCTTCTGCTCTCCTTCCATATTCAGGCAGATGAGCCAAGTTTCCATCCCTTCATGGAAACCTCTCCAGCTTTAAGAAGTCAAATGAGGTTTCTGGAGAGATGGACCCAACACATGTCCTTCCCTCTGACTGCCCCATCCCTGTGTGCAACTGTGCCCACAGAGGAGTTACAAGACTCACACAGTTTGCACAGCAGGAGTTCTATGTGCTCTCTTTCCATTACTTTTCCCTGTGCTATTCCATCTGACTTTCAACTCAGTTTTGTCTGAAAACATCTCTATGGGCATGGCTGTTTATAAGTGACTGTATTGAAGACTCTTCAAATTAACTTTTGCCTTTGGTCACACACTCATACGTAGCTCCAAAAATCTCTGCCAGCTACCAATGCTTCTGTCTTAGAATCAGAAAACCACAAAATCACAGAATGGTCTAGGTCGGAAAGAACCTTAAAGCTCATCTAGTCCCAACCCTCCTGCAAAGAATCTGCAAAAAAAAATTGCCCAGAGAAACTGTAGATGCCCCACCCACAGAAGTGTTTGTGGCCAGGTCGGATGGGGCTTTGAGCAACCTGGGATAGTGGAAGATGTCCCTGCCCATGGCACAGGGTTTGGCATGAGATCTTTAAGGTCCCTTCCAACACAAAAATTCTGTGATTCTATGATTCAGTGAAACAAACCCTGAGGGCCCAGCTGTATCCATCTTTTATAACCAGAATACATTTGTGCTGCACCACGGGAACAGCAGCAGCTCATAACTTCAGCTTTAAGTTAACCAGCATGGCTGTTTATGGTGGGTGAATGTAACTGCAGGGAGCTGTGGTTCAGCTACATGATCCAGCATCTCGAGCTGGTTTAGCAGCCATGGTGATGTCCTCAGCACCCAGAGCAGCTCAGATCCATCCCTACGAGCTGAAAGCACACCTTGGCTGCAGCACCCACACCTTCCATCACACACAATGTTTGCAGGCACTGGAAATTGCCCATTAATGCTGCTTACTGGGCTCAGTACTTCTAATCTGCCTCAGGAATTTGAATTTCCAAATATAGAATGCTGACCGTGGAGCCTCCTCAGCACCATGGGACACTTACAATGCCTTTCTTTCTCACAGAAAAATTGCATTGCAGTATGTTGGGATTTCTTCACAGAATCATAGAATGGCTTTGGTTGAAAGGAACATTAACGATTATCTACTTCCAGCCCCATGACATAGAAATTTCTTCACCCACCAGTTCTCTGAAATGAATTTCATGGCAAATCCATTGCCAGACGTTATCTGTTGCCAGCTACTACTCTGGCTTTGCTTTCAATGTTTTTTCCCACTATCATCCACTCATACAGTGTCTTTACATTTGGCCACAGGCCTGTTTTAATTTTAACTGTAATTCTGACTCTGTTTTATTACTTTTCTGCACTTGCCCTTCATCTTCTAAATATGTCCCTCCCCCAGTTGAGCTGTAATTTCCTATAGCATTTCCTATTTTATTGATCGTAATTCCTAGAGTTTGTGAAAACTGGTTTGAATTTCAGACCCAAAGAGTAAGTTTCCATTGGAAAGTGTCTCTCAGGAAAAAATTTAAAACATTGAACATAGGGTTAAACTTGGAAAAAATGTAATCTTCTAAATGGAAAATTGGTGCTGTTCCAAGAAACTGCTCAGGATCAATGTGTAGTCCTCAGCATTAAATTTCAAATGAAAGGTTAATAGTAACCTGAAAAATGCTACCAAAAATAGGCATCCACGTTTCCTTTCCCTGTGCTGAATTTTGCTTTATTGTTCTTGGAGAACGAGCAAAACCACATCAGCAGCACCATGCAAAGCTGTAATGAGAAACTCTCTGACCTCCACGCGCTCTCTTGGAAGGACACCGTGCACAAAAAGAAGCCCTTGTGCATGCACATGACGTCAAAGAGATGTGCACTGGTCACAGCTCTGCCAGGGGGAGGAAAACACGACAGAATTTTTCCAGCGTCCTGTGCCCAAAACCCATCAATATGGGATCAATGGTGTGGGCCTGGCACCCTCGCATGCATCCTGTGCAAAGCTCCAGCAGAGCTCTCCTGGCTCCCTGGGGCATCCACACCTCCTGCCCTGCAGCCCTTCCCCAGCTCCCAGCCCACCACAAGCTGGCTGAGCAACGCTTCAGCAAAGTGTGTCCCACCCTGTGTGTCCTGCAGCTCCACTGCCCCCTTCCCATACAATTCTTGTCTTCATTTTAAGTGGTACAGAGTGGCCCTCCTTGCCCAGCTCCCCAGACCCAGTGCATGTCACATTAGATGTTTCCAGACCTCTACATCTGAGCTAGACACCTCACAGTCCTCCACAACAGTTGACTGACACATGCATTTCCAGGGCACAGATCTTCTGTCTTAAAGTGAATGCCTATTTCTGGGCATTTCTGAAACTCTACAAGTATTGCTTTCCTCTCCACTGGTGTGACAGCACAGACTCTTTCCCACAGGAATTCTTCCCTTCTTCTACTGAAGTTTACTAAATATAAGATAAGTTCCATGTTATTGAGAGTGGCTTTTGGAAACAGGCAATGAGAGCCTGGCCCAATCAGTCCAGGGGTGTGGATGATCACTAGCCAATCCGAATAACCCTCTCGCATGTATATAAATCTGTTATTAATTAAATAAATTCACTCCATTCTCTCAAGATTCGTGTGTCCCTTCACTCCGCTATCGGTTCAACAGCAACGCACTGACTGGAGAGCTTTCTTCCAGACAACCCCTGTAGCAATGAGCTTTCTCCATGACAAAGAGCAACACCCTCTTCAACGCCTTTCCTATTTTTCTGCACCAATTTTTTCATTCCTGCCTTTCACATAGATGGGAGATGCCTTGCACTCCTTCCACTTAATTAGAACTGAAGAGCAGAGATGGCACAAGTCCTTACAACCAGCTCCCAGTGCACTGAACACTCAGTCTGGGCAGAAAGTACTGGATGAAGCCCAGGAGCAATGAGCATTTACCATATCTGTTACGAAACACAACAGCAAAAGGCTCTAGTCCTGTTTTAGCAGCTTGCTCTAGTCTTGTTGTTTTCCAACCACAGACACAACTAAGCCAAATTGAAAGAAAAAAAATTAAAAACCAAGAAACAACTCTTCTATGCTACCTGCCCAGTATTACTGACCAACAACTCTCAAGCGGTCTGACACTCCTTCCCTGAACGTGGACTTCTTGTTCCACTGATACTTTTGCTTAACCCGATTAACTGCACACAATGCTATTATAAGATACTGCTTGCCAAAAGGGGCATCCATAATCTTTACAGACCTCTGTGCTGTCTATATTTACATGTACAATAGGGATTAGCTGTGTAGTTATTAAAAAAACCCCAACCCTCCTCACAAATAAAAGCCTCTTTTAAGGAAAGAATGACTACAGGCAGCCTCACTGAGCACTACTGTTATTCCCTCCAGACTAATCTCAATGAAAATGAGTCAACATTTTCACTTCTCTGCTTCTACACCAAGAAAGGTCACCCCAAAACATAGCAGATGCAGAGACACGGCATTCTCCCTGCATGGCTGTTTCCCATGTCTGGCATCCATAGCATCAGCACCCTCAGGGACCACGCTTTCAACACCTTGGGACTACTCCAGAGCTTTCAAGGGCTGCTTATCAGTCACTTCTAATTCAGGCTTTGAAAAGGAGAAGCAAGTTCCCATTTCTTGTTAGTTTTGAGCTTCTATCTCTTCCTCCTCTTTTACCATGCTCATTATTTGTAATCATATCCCAAATATCCCTGCTGCCCCTCTCTGCTCCTATCACCCCAGCCCAGGAGGGAGCAGCAGACCCTTCTGTCAGCAGGGCTGTCACATCACTCCTCCAGACCTAATGCCCAGCTCTACACTTCTTCCCAACATGAGCACATTCCTCTTTAATCTCCTTTGAAATTACTTATATCAGTGATTTTCAGCTGAAAACTTGAGCCAGGCTTTCAATTATTCCTAAATCCCCAAATTCCTAAAGACATTTATGTGTATTCTGCCACATTTCTCTTTTCTGGACCCCTAATTCATCTGAGGCTTTTTTGGCAGTGAGAATCCCAGCACTAACTGCATTACTTAGAACTTCACAAGGCAGCTGCATATATTCAGACTTTCTGAAAATCAGGCTATTTGCATCTTGAATCTAATTCAAGCAGCAGGTTTCAACCACCAGAAGCTGAGTTTGGAACACTGCCAAAGCCATCTGCAAATTAAAGATGAACTGAAGAGGTTTACTGAATGAAAGCCAGAATTCAGCAAAAATATATCATCAATATTTGCAAGGAATCAGGATAAATGACATTTCTGTACGGTTTTATACAACCTATGTAAACGTAAACCAGAATTCTAACCCAAATGTGTTAAAATAAATGTCCAGTCCTAGGCCAGAGAGCAGAGTGACCTGCAATGGACAGATCTCTGCAGAATGATGGGTGAAGTTCAGAGAGCCATGAGGAGCTCTGTCAGCAGGACAAAGACAACCCTCAGCAATGTTTACAAACAACAGCTGATAAAAATTCATTTGGATGAATATTGTGCCCCAGTGGAAATGAAAAAGGCACTGAGCTCTCATACTAACCAAGTTAAAGGACTTCCTTTGCTCTTGGTCAGCCTGCTGCAGCACGGGATGATAGTCACCAGAGAGACAACCAGGAGGTGGTTCCAGCACATCTCAGATGTTCAGAGTAAGACACAAGAACTGCATCTGTTTCTCCCTCCACAGCTACAGACTTTGTACAGACTCGTTTCCACACAAATATCTGAGGTCAAGTGGGACAAGTCCTTGCTGTTCCTTCTTGCTGCACCCAGCTGTGACCTGCTGGGCTGCCACTGACACTTTGAATGTGTTGGTGCAACCTCTGAACAGCTGCCAGTCCCACTCTCAACTAAGCCTCCCAGAGATGCTTGTCAGAGAAATCATGTACTACAGCAGGGTTTTAAATTAAGAGATTGCAGGGTTAGAAGGGCATTTCGGAAGCCATTTAGTCCATCTTCTTGCCCTCCACACCTAAACCATTCCTGGCAGAAGTTTGCCTAACCTTTTCGAAACCTCCCAGTGATGGATATTGCACAGCTCTGCAGGGTGAAGCTCATAGTTATTGGCTCAATAAAATGATGCTAATGTGCTCAGACCATTCATCAGGCAGCTAATGAAGCAGATATCATCAGCAAGGAAGCTGAGCACAAGAGCTGGGAGAAATATGTGGGGGTGAAGGGTTTATTTGTTGAAAAGCACAGCCCAAAATACACCATTTCAGCATATAAAGAGATTCAGAAAGCATGGCTAGCACCAAAGGCTGACTGCTTCCTTCCAAGAAATTATATTTACTATGCTATACATTTATATATATTTATTACATGATTTGTTGATGATAGTCTCTTAAGGACCGTGCATTCCCATCAACTGCAAGAAACTACAGGGCTGTGCTCTGAACAGTTTTTCTCTTGGCTATCAGGCACCCTCACTCTGGCTGGAATCAGTGGAGATTTCTCCAGCCTCACAGGGCACCGGCCAGGTCAGAGACTGTCATCTTCCAGCAGGGATGGTGCTTTCTCACTCTGACACTTCAGCCTTTGCCAAATCCCTTTCAGCAGCAGCCTAGTAATGGCTAGGAGAGTTTTTATTATCATCATCTTATTTTTCCTTTCAGGGACCATTTTCAGTCTGAAAAGGCCAGGTCAGCCAGCAGCCCTTTGATTATGAGAATTTTATTTTTCTTTTAAATTAAACTTCGCAAAAAACCTATATGCAGCCCAACCCCAGTCATCTTTGAAAGTGTCTGCGATTATTTATTTTTACAACCGACAGAAACAAGTAACCTCTAGTAAAACACTGTCATCCAGGGCCTTATCTGTTGCCCAGTTTAGTCAATAAAAGATATCCATTCACTTCAGAGGACAACAGGATGAGCCACAGTTAACCAGCTCATGTACTCATCACCCTGATGATGTTTAAATAGCAGATGAGGGTCATTGTCGTCCTTGCAAGTGAAGCTCTAGAGAAAACAAAGACCTTTCTACCTTTTAAAATAATCCCATTGAGTTTCATGGAAGGAGATACCAAATAGAGACTTCTACAGGGTGGCAAGAAATGGCCCTCCAAAAGATTATTTTCAGCCAGACAAACTGTATTTGTGGAGGCATCTCAATAAGAAATATTGAGCAGTCTGCCTACCCCAAACCATGTTTTTCTCTTCCTTTGTATCAGCACTACATCTAAAAAGAACCTGATCCATCATAAAGTCATTTTTTCTCCTAGTTTTCAGCAGACGAGCTCCCTGCACACTGTGTCAGCACTGCTGTGGACACAGGAAAGTGTCAAGGGTGACCAAGGTGGAAGGATGGACAGGGGAGGAAAAGCATTTTCAGTCAGGATCAGGACTGACCTAATGGTCACACAGACTTAGACTGGGTTAAATTGATGGTGATCAATTTAGCCTTGATCCTGATGTCTCCATTCCCAGCTTCCACAGCTGTATTATTCAAGGGTTTGGGTCTCTCAGGCACCGCTGAACATTTTAATGAATATGGAAATTAACAGTCTCTAGGGATAGACATCTCCAAAGCCACTCAACATAATTTCCAAATGTATATTCTGGTTCTTAGCAACAAAGCCTTACAAATCTTCATCAAAGAGAGACTTTAAAAAGTCAGTCAGACCATAGAAAATTCAGAGTTAAGAGAATAAACTTTGTGTTTTAACTGCATCTTTGGTGAAATGCTGATTCCTGTTTCAATACTTCCTACCCCTGCTTTACAAAAAGCAACTTGCAAGAAAGCCATCAGGAAGAAATCCAGACATGATAATACATGTTTGCATTGTATTTAAGACCTAAAATACTCTTTTCCTAAAGGAGAAAAGGAGGAGTTAACTGCTCCCATCCTGCTCCATTGCCCCCCCATAGCTTGACTTGAGTGATGGGGAGAGGGGAGAGTGAGGGCTGTAATGCATCTCAGATAAAGCACAAGATGGATGTAGCAAATGGCACCTTGCAAAAATGGTAGGAGACATCAAACCCTTGGGCAAACAGGGATGGTCTCTTTTAGAATGCACAGGCAGGTGCTTATCATGGACCAGAGACAAGTCCTACTCCATCAACTGCTGGCTTGCTTGTGGAGTCTCAAAGAAGTTTCCACTCACCTGTCCTACAAGCATAATCTCATTTTGCACACCTGGAGATGATACATTTCTCTGCAAATCATTCTGGGAACCAGGCTACTTTTTATTGTCTTACCTAATGCCAAATACTGAGACAGGTCAGAAGTGGAATCCAAGAGCTGAGACCTCAAATAGATAATACTGCCTTATCCACAGGCAAAGGGCAAAACCACAAAACAGATTTGAATTTGCTAATACAATTCCACAGCATTTTGCCCACTGTCTGCATGGCTTCAGAGAAGCAAAAAGCTTGGAGCACTTATTTTCTTTACATTTAAGACATTGTAATAGGCCAGTTACAAGTGCAACAAAGAGGACAAGCTCTCTGCCAGGAGAGAGCTTATAAAAACAGCAAGTTAATGACCTGTTCTATGTCTCTGGCAGGTCATTCCACATATAAAAGCCACCAAAAGCACCTACCAGAAAGAGAGCATGAGCTGTCAAATGGTGTGGCACAGAAAACAGCAGAAGTTTCCCACTCTATTTCCCTACCAACACATCCCCGTCATGATCTGTCACAAGAAGTCTCATCCCTAGGCTGAAGGGATACTCCCTGCAAGCATTTGCTTTCGAGTTCCACTGCCCAGGACTATGATAAACAGTGCTGGTTAATATCTTTGGAGTGTGTTGGGTTTAGAATAGGATGCCAGTCAAATAAGAGCAGTTCAAACATCAGGAAAAACATTTCGACATGGCTCTCAGGTGGGACCTGCTTTCAGGACTGGATTGAGGAGCTCCACCTCATCAGAAAACTTTTTATAATATTCATCCCTGTAACTCCTGAAATACCACCAAACTTTTTAGCTGAAAGTTAAAAAGTTAACTGTCTCAAGGGCAACACGACTTTCTCAGGTCACAAATAAATTTAAATGATGGTATAAAACTGTCTGGCATGTGTCCAACAGCAAGGATAGAAGAGAAATGAGAGAGACATGTCCAATATCCAGCGATTCCGCTGGGAGGAAGATCTGCTAGACATGATCAATTAATTCATTGTAATGAAGAGCACTGTAACCTGCTATCAATCATTTTTGTCCTGTGCTTTGTACCACATGGATTTCTAATATGTGCCATGCCACGGGACCTGGAGGAATATTACTCAGCGAGTCTTTCAAATGGTTTTTTTAACTACAAATGATGTGATTATTTGTTAACAAGTCGGGGATGTGTTAACGATCTGATGACATTTCATTTATGACTCTTGTCTAGGTAAAGCCTCCAAGGTGCACTAAATACAAGCAAATAAAAAAACCCAGTCACCTTTAACGAGTGTGTGGGCACGTACACACCTGCTTGTGCATTTCTGTATGCACACACAGCAACTCACACAAGGATAATTCTGTCATCATTTAACCCACAGGCTCCATCTCCCCCTGGCTGATAAAATTTGGTACAGCTCTGCTGCCTGGAGAGCTGCACTGATTTACACCCACGGAGACTCTCGCTTCTTGTTTATCTCTTAACAAAATGACAAACGGTTATTAAAGTAACACACAGGTCTTGGGTGAAGCCTGGGGTATCTGACCATTGCTCCATGAGACCCTCTGATGGTGCAGCCAGAACCCAAACATCTTGTCTCTGCTTTTGAACCCTTCTAGCAATGACAGTTAGTTAGGTGCTGCAGAAATAACTTTCTTTTTCCACCTGTGTGCTGGTGGTGACTAATTGCATTCACAGGATGAACCAGTTCACAATTCCAAGCACACCAGTAAATCCCATCATGGCCCAGCATGAGGAGATGCGGTAAGAATGGGATAGATCTCACCAGGACATGGATGGCAAGGATGACAGAGCAGGGGCTTGATGTCTTTCCCCATGCTTGAATAAAAAACTGCTCTGAGAAAGAGCTCCTTCGATCATGACACAACATCTCGCTGCAGGTGGAGCACTGGGCACGAACGCTGCTCCTTCCAGGGTCCCACCACAGCTTCTCAGGGCACGGGCACGTCAAGGCAATGCCCACAGTGCTCTGAAGGAAGATGTAGCTAACTACTGCCTTCTCTGCTTGCTAACACCCACTGAAACCTTGTGGCTAAATCCACTGCTGGATTTCCTCATGGGATTCGAAAAAGCCATTTCTTTTATCCCCTCCCTCCCCAGATGCTTTTATGTTGTGTTATATATCACTGAAATGCTGGTGCTCTGGGAGGAATATTAACATCAAATATAAATATAGGCATTACAACTAAAGCCATCTGTTCCTTTCTGTTGATTACAAATCTATTCCCCTCACCCAGAGCTACTCCAGCCTCGTGATCTCTCCTGCGGCCTCTGTCTCTGTGGCACCCCAACAAATGTGCAAATACACAAACTCCACTCCAATTAACCTCTACACAGGTTCACACCAGCCACAAGGGATTGCCAGGAGCAAGGAAACAAGCACCTAGAGCTGGATAGAAAATATCCCGACAGACACTGAGAGGGAAACACATCATGGGGGCAATGCAACTGCCCATCCATAGCCCCATGAGCGCTCCAGTGCTTCACCTCAGCTGCTGGAGATGATCCTGTAGCTCTGGTAAGATCAAAATCACACTTCAAGAAAAGCACGTGCTGTTCTGAATCAGAGCAGTTGCCAGCAGACCCGAGACAACCTGGCCTGAGACAAAAGCAGCTCTTTGCAGAGCAGATGGGATACAGATGTCCCAGAAACACAGGAGGAACAATATATAACTCAGGACAAAGTATAAAGGCATTCAGACCCACATGACAAACCAGGAACAACCAAAGGCTCTTCCCTTTCCTTTAAGGACTGTGACCTAAAGCCCTAGGTAAAACAGCTGCAGTAATATTTCCCCACAAGCTCCACATAATTGCTTACCCTCCTTTCATTATTTCTATTTCCTATTTCTATGCAAACCTTCCATAGGAAAAGGTCACAAAAGATTTGGATGGAAATACTCTTCAGCAAGCAGAGCAGGAAACACAATTTACAACCCTTTTCCTGGGGCATTGACAACACTCTTCCCTCTCTCGTGACATCAGAGATTCCAATGAGAATTTTCCTTGTGTCCTCACCAAGACAGCTCAGTCTGATCCTTCCAGCAAGGAGCAGATGCCAGACTCCCCTCTTGTCCCAGTCACCCTTGGCCAACCCTCAGGATGGCTGTGTGGGGTGGTCAAGCTGTTTGGACCTGCCCCAGGCAGTAACAATAGCTCAGGAAAGCTGTTTGCTCCCTCAGTTCCTTTTCAGGTAGCGTGGAGAAACAGAGCCAAACCCCAGCAAACAAAAGTTCAATCAATTGAGGCTCGAAATAGAAAGGAGACTGTGCTGACTGTCACGACAGAGCACAGAAAGGGCTGCACGGGCTTGAGTGTACACAGAGCTAAAAGAGGTGTCATATTTGTTCCTGGGGCTGCAGGATTTGCATATGACTCCCACTGAGTTTATCAGCATTTTCATTGCATAAGGAAGTAAATAATGAGGGATTTACAGAACAAAAGGCTCAGGCTCTCTGCTCCAAGACATCCACAGTCAGGCTCCGCATCCTTGCCATGCAGCTGAGGAGGGAGTTCCATGCCCTAAGAGTAAAATGTACAGGAACCAACCAAAAGCACCAAAGGCAAAATTCAAAGCAAGTCTGAAATTATAGGAATAGAACAAACCTATGCCTCTCTCCAAAGCTGGAGCATCACCTGAGTCCAGTGTATGAGGGAAGACTACTCCCTACTCAAGCCAGTCTCCACTAAGCAAAAGTTCTCCCAGAATGCTGCAAGTTCAGGACACGAGCTCTGGACCAGCTGACATTCACGAGCTCTGCTGCCAGTTGACATCCAAGGCAGGATCTGAGTGCAGGGGTTCATATTCCTACCCTAACTGGAAAATTTGGAATTCTGAGGTAGTGGTGACACCCAGTGAAATGGGGGAGAACAGCCCTGATGTCCACCTGCTCTGTAATGCCCTTCTCAGCTCTAGATCTAAGATCTGAAATCAGAATCTATAAAAAATGCTCTAATTCAGTGTTTAGCTTACATCTGCCTCCTTATGACACAGAACACCGAAGCTCAGCTTGGGCAATCTGGCGACTTTATCCTCAGAGCATCTTTTTAACACAGACTCACAAAATTGTTTGGATTGGAAGCAACCTTAAAGATCATCTCTTCCAACCTCCCTGCCATGGACAGGGTTGCCACACACTAGACCAAGTTGCGCAAACCCCCATCCCACCTTGCCTTGAATACTTTCCGTGAAGACAAGTGTTCTTATCCCAAATGTAATTCTGCCCCGGAGCTAAAAGCCAGAACATTTAGGTCCTATTTGT
This sequence comes from Orthonyx spaldingii, assembly GCA_013397795.1. NCBI lineage: Eukaryota > Metazoa > Chordata > Aves > Passeriformes > Orthonychidae > Orthonyx > Orthonyx spaldingii. The sequence continues at coordinate 3,912,752 of VZTJ01000487.1, read as the reverse complement.
AAAAGGTACCAAAGAGCTTTGCTCCTATCCAGGCACCTGTTACGACAGCAGCTGGGCTCTTCACCAGCTTGGAATCATGCCCCAGGTGCTATGGCAAGTGGCACAAGAGAAAATCAAATGCAGGTCTCCTGAGGGTCTAAAGACTGGATCAAACTCTCCCTTAAGAGCTTTCTAAATGTGTAGTGTTGATCCTGCCTAAGGGGCTGCTGGAAGGGAGTTTCTTTCGCAGTGGGAGGAAATCTTGCAGCAGCCCTCACCATGGCAATTCCAAACAGCAGTTCTGCAGAGCTTCAAAAAGCAGCAAAATAGTAACATTTAGCCCCACTTTTATCATTCTGCAAAGCTTTCTTGATAACCCGTTTGTTTTCTTGCCAAGGAAAGCTCAACACACAAAATCAAGGGCACAGGGTTCTCCAGCCTATTAGGCAGGTAGTGCTGCTCAACGTGCCCTTACTGAGCAAACAGGCGTCCCCTCTGCAGGCACCTGGCATGTGGGCGGCTGTGCCAGGCCACCAACATCATCCATCTCGTGTCAGCCAGCCCCACGGAGCCAGCACAAGGTTAATGTAGTCAAGGCACAAAAGAAAAAAAAGAAAAAAAGAAGAATAATAATATACTGAAAGGCAATGTGCATATAAAGCAACTGATTTCCAAATACTGTCAACTGTGCATTTCTCAGGCTAACGCTGGCACAGGTTCCCACAGCCTCCTCCACCACTGACCACAGTGTACTACTTTGTAAGCTCTGAAGTTTTAAGCAAGGCTCAACACTGAAAGAAGAACAGTGGAAATTAAGAGACGTTATATGGGCATGACATGTTTGTATCTTGAAGTGGGCAACCAAATATATTTTTAATTGGCTCTGAAAATCAGAATTAAGCACAGCTATAGCATGATTACGTTTCCGTTTTTCTCCACAAACTGTACCTATTTCAACAGTATCAAATGTGCCCTTAGCCAGAAGTCTGGATATTTGCTGTCCTCATTTAAAAGAGTCTAAATGTCTCTTTTGACCAAGGAGAGAGGTAGGACCTCCAGAGGATGGTACATGTCATCTCAGAGGAGTCCCTGCCACCTGAGAGCCTTTAAGCTGAAACCACTCAGGATGTCAAAGTCACTTGCTCTGAAGGCTGGAGGGAAGGAGGGAGGAGTGTTTGAGTTGTGGGGTTTGCTCAGTTGAAAAGCAAGGGATATTTCATTCTGCAATATCCATGCAACAGGAGCTGGTCTGCTTTCCAGCTAAACGTGCGCTTGTCAAAATGCATTGAAAACATTCCCTTTAATGTGGAAGACTGCAAATCCCACCCAGCACAACACTTTCCTCTAAGCAGAAAAAAAGGGGGGAGGGGAAAGGCATAAAACCAACCCAGTGGACATTTTCCCTCATTTGAAATACTGCAGATTTCAAATTCTGTCAGGACTCAGAACAGAACCACAGCACAACACAAAAGGCAGTCCCACTTCCACGTGAGCCAGAGAGAACCCAGCCAAAGCTAATTTATCACATCAGGTGGAGACACCATCAGCACCCAATGCAGAGATAACCCCAATCAACATGAATTAAGGGTCTCCTGCAGCGCTCAGGGAGAATTCAGGGATGGAGCAGCCCTGACAAAGCCACCCCATGCCTTCCCAACCTACCACCTTCCACGTGCCTATCTCCGTGCAATGTCCTGTTATGTTTATTCACAACCTGTCACACACCAAACCACTGGCTGCCTAATGCCATAATTGAATGTTCATAATGAAACATTGTAATTAGTCTGTTCATCTCAACTACAGCAAATCAATATACAGCTATGTACCACCAGGCACAGAGACAGAGAAATAATTATGAATCTTCCACCACTGGCTGAGTATTTCACACGAATACAGACATGCACGGAATGAAAGGCAGCAAATCTCAATTACAGCCTTTCTACCCACCTGACACCTCCAGCAGCACTGGAAAATCCAACACAAGAGACAGCAAAGTCAGTGAGGCATTCTGGGGCTTTCCTGCAGAAAATAACCTGGGGGGTTCTGCAGGCAACCCCCAGTGAAGAATCCTGGGGATTTCCTGCAGAAGTATTAGCTTTACATCCATGGAACCCACAAAGAGAAGGAAGCTGTTCTGCTTCTGTAGGCTTTTACCTCCAGCCTCTACAAAAGCTTTCCAAGTTAAAGGCTGAAACATATTTTTAAAAATACATAAACACAAGTGGTAAGCAAAAAGTCACGTGCCAGCAGATTATCTCAACAGGAATGAGGTTGCTTCCCTTTCCAAAAAAGTCATTTCTCTTCTGTGTTGTCCTTTTCTGTGAGAGATGCCCAAGTGAAGCAAACTGCTATAGCCAAGTTTCATATCCCAGGAAAACGGTTCTGTCTGATGGAAAACCCTGAGAAGCAGTGAGCCACAGCTGCTCTGTCAGGAGCCATTACGATGAAGGATTACCAGCACAGGCCATCTGCCTGAGCTTGGGGGTTTGCTTTGCTTTTTGGGTTTTTTTGTAACTGTATGATGCTGCAGTAAATCAGGACAAAATTAAACCCAGGAGTGGCTGATCCCTTTGGGGTTGAGTTGCCCCTGGAGCACCACTATCCCCACTCCGCCATCCAAGGATATTAAAATAAAAACTCCCCCTTGAACAATGATTCAGCACGATATGAACTGGTCAGCCAGCGTGTCTTTGTCAAAAACACAGTGCCAAACTAAAAGGGGGGCTAAAACAATAGCCACAATTCAGGCTACATTAATTCCAAATCCCTTTCACTGTGCAAATACATTCCAGTGATTCACAGAGACAGCCTGAAAGAAACAAGTGCCTCTGCATTATTACACAGCAAAATGTAAGGTGCTTGGGAGTCACGTGGGCAGACAAATGATAGCGTTAGTGATTTAATTGGCCCTTACGGATAAAAACGCACATGAGGAAGGGCAGGGCTGTCAGCAAGCAGCAGAAGCCAGCGCAGAGGAGAGCAGAGGAAGAGCTCTGAGAAGTTTTCCCCATGCTGGCAGAGCAACACAGCTGTTTGCTGGGTGTGAAAGTCACAGTCAGGCAGCAGAGGCACTGAGGGATGCAGGGGTCATGTCCTCCTCATGGAGACCAAAGGGCCATCTGATAGCAATCCTGGGTGATAGGTGCCCTGTAGACTGGAGGAGGAAGGTGTAATCCCAGGATTACCTGTGGGTTTAAAGCCAGGAAGCACTGTAAGGTAGCTGGTGAAGAAGAACAACCTGACAGGGCAAATCACGGAGGTGCAACCAAAGACAACCCTTTCGTGGGTGTGGGAGGTGCCTCACCAAACCTCACCATTACAACAGAGTGGGAGACGTCCTCATCCCATTCACAGAAAGGACAAAGAAAATGTTTTTAATTGCCTGAGACCACTGATAAATGGACACTGGAGGATAATGGTGCACATCCTGATGCCTTTTCCTTTCTGCCATTCACTACAGCTGTGCAACTGTGAAACCCAGCACACTGCAGACAGACAGACAATTCCCATCCTCATCATCTGCTGCCCAAAAGCAATCTATAAGCACCAGTGGTTGGTCCTGCCTGCAGCCCCTCAGCTGCCAGGACCTGCACATCAGCTCTCACCGCAAGGGATCCCAAACAGAGAAATGCTCTGAAGAGCCAGGACCTAAATTCTGTAGCCAGAAGTGAGTGTATCAGGACCATTAAACACCATTCTCACATCCTGCACAGAGAATAAGTCTCAGTATTTTGGAATAGTAATGATGTAGCTGACCACCAGCTGTTTGCACAGGACCATTCCACTTCCACAGCGTAGCTTTTAAAGAAGTGAAAACGGTGCAGGTGATGCTACCAGGCACATAATCGAGTTCTAACTACCTTTTCCTTCTACAACCACATGCTACCCAAATCATAAGCTGCATCATGTTAGATGATGGTAGACAGAGCAGAAAGCAGCATTTTAGGGTCTTTCTTTGCCCATGGGAAACTCATTGCCAAGCAAGGTCCCAGCTCTGGATTGGTGGTGAAAAACCTGCAGCCTGCAAGGCACAGCTGACCACTCAGGTGATTTAGGATATTTCCCCTCACAGATATTTCACCCACCTGGGTCCTGGGCAGTAACAGAGCTCCCACAGTGGTAAATCATCTGAAGACACCCCATGTAGTGCAGAACATGAACTTGCAACTAAACACCTACATCTCTGCTGGTAATTAGCAACAAACAGAGAATAATGAGTTTAGGAAAGCCAAGCTTAACTGATCTTCCCCGCCTGGGGAAGGTGACCTGTGAGGCTGCATGCAGAGCCGAAAGGGAAGATGTGCCCACAGGGCTGTATTTGGGGTCACAGAGGACTGTAGGACTATATAGGCTCTCCAGGACAATTTGCAGTGTAATTATTTGTGTCTGGAGCTCATGGATTTAGTACAACCCTAGCTGGGTGGCTTGGAGAGGAAAATTTCTAATGTAACTTAGTAGTCATAAAAGCACAAAGGTTTTCTAGGACTCACATGCAAGTAAAGTTTGTCTTTTCACCTGAGAGGATCTCATACATAATTATTTTTTTAAAAATGCATTATTCAGTATTGCAGTTCACATAACCATTTCACTTTCATCCTAATGGGGAAAAAAAAGTGCTTTTATGATCACGTTCAGTCACAGGCTCCCCCTAAAGTCCTGAAGAACCAGAGTGAGTTCAGGGAAATGAATGTGAGCCCAAACTATTTTTCATGAGCAGGATTTAGGCAATGAAGAAAGGGAGGCACAGATTTATTGGCATCTCAAACCCCACTAAAAATCATGGAATGGACAATAGTTCTTAACTCTTGGAGCTCAGGTTGGGGTGTTGCTGCAGGAAAATAGGGCAGAAGAGTCTGTGCTGCCTGTCTTGGAGTAAAAAACAAACTTCCAGCAATTAAACAATTTACTTGTCCAAAATTAAGGCAGAGATTAGTCTAAATTAAGATTATGATAGATGAGGAAAATGTTAAAGTGAGCGGCTTTGGTGGTCTCTTCCTTAGGTGAATAATGTGCTTTCCTTAGCAAAGGCTGTGAGTTTCTGAAGAAAACTCTCCTGGATTTACACCAAGCTCTCATGAATACCCACACATATGAGAGAGAAAAGGCTTGTCTTAGAAAGGATTAATTCCTCAGGCCAAGCAAGCTTTAACACATGACTAAGGATTCTCTGAAGATTTATGCAGCCAGGAAAGGGGAAATAATAAAAATTAAAAAAAAAAAAAACCAAAAAAAAACCACCTGGGTTTTGCAGGCCAATAAGCACCACAGCTGAATTGGATCTGCCTAATGCTTGGTTAAGATCTGTAGCCTCAGGCAATCATTCTCTATTAAACAGATTATATTCAGCACAAACACAGGACATTTGTAAGCTTAAAGCTAAGAGGCTACACATGAAAAGACAGAAAATAAATTGTTCTGGGAATAGGAGCAGGAGGAAATCTAGAGGTAAAAACCCCTGGTTTTAAACTTAGGAAAGGAGGTGCTTAGTGTTTACCAGAGAAATTATCACCCCCCACAGAACATCTTCTTACCCCATAAATCTATCCAGGATATACAGATCCCCTCCTTACCTCCTACTGAAGCAGGGAATACAATGATGGCAGGTCTCTGAAAGAGGCTGTCCCAGGGCCCCAGGATTCCCTAAAATTCCTGCTGCTGCCAAAATGCTCCAGACCACAGCAGGGCAGATTTCTTATCCAGGAGGACCTCATCTGGCCTTACACCATGGCAGAGGCTCTGGCTCAGTAAGGTCAGTACTTATGGACAGGAACTGGCTGGGAGTTTCTGGTTGAAAAAATTGCTCTTTGGAAAAGCATCGGTTTCCTGAGAAATTTTGTGGGACGTGACCACATTATCGTAAACTTTTCAAACTGCACCATTTTAGAAAATCTTCATGGCACACATATTCTCGCTAGTCAGTTTATATCTACAGATTATCCACTTTTTCACTCAAATGGTACAGAATACTTTAACCTCCAACTAGACAAACTCTTAACACCTAGCCTTGTCTCTTTCAGATTTCTTTTTCACTTTTTGTTTTTAAAATGAAGCTTGATTTCCATATTGAACTGGAGTGTGCTTGTTCTGAGCTTTTGCTGAGCAGGGAAACAGCTTGTTTCAGAGAACTTCAGCTTTTAAGTAACAGAAAAGGGCCACCATCCAAATCCACCAAATCAGTAACTGTCTTTCAACCAGTTTCAAGCAGGCAAAAAAAAAAAAAGTCTTACTCGGGACCAAACCATACAATACACCCAACTGTCTTCACTTCCACACTGCAATAAAGCTGCAACCTTTAAAGAATGAAGCTCTGAAAGGGCACCCAGGATTTGATCCACAAAGTCCTCCTGCCACTGGGGATTTGGTACTCCCATCAACTGGTAAGAAAAAAATGTAATATGATCTGTCAGCAGAAAAACTATGATAAAACATGTGTTGTTTCTGAAGTGGCTGGATGAGTCCTCTGCTTTGCTGGAGAAGCAGCTCACGCTTTGCTATTTTCTGTCTGACTGCACTTGCCACATTTCTGGAGTCCTAAGTAAGCCAAACTGAGCAGAGCAAAGCCGACAGCAGGACCCTCACTCTGTGAACCAATAAAGCTAGTGTGGATAAAGAAATTAAATGAGAGAAGGAAAAATCTCTTTTAGAAGGGAAGTTCTCCACACAGAAAAAGCAATTTTAAAAGGGACCAGTGAGATGTACCTGTCCCCACCTCACCCCAGAAGAAATCCTTCTGGGACAGGAACGAGCTCCGAGGGGAATCACACAACTGAAGCAAGAGAAGGAGAGAAAGCTCCATTGCCATTCACCATTTTCGAAATGCCTGGTGAAAAGGTTTAATAACAACATGACCTTCACTGATGTTACCGTATTTTTACGTTATCGAAATTATAAAAGTCTTCAGGTCTATCACCCAACCTCACTCTTTTGTTTAGCCATGTGTGTAATTATACACAGCACCACTAGACATCAAGAACAGACTGAGGATGAGGTTTAGTATAGACTGGAGCTGCTTATACATCCTCGTATCTTTACTGTATTTTAGTCTTACAGCATCCTATGACACTGTTGCAAAGCCAACTACAAAAAGAGCAGCTCTGTGTTATCATTGTGAAGAAGCTAAAACACAGAAGCAAGAGCACGGGCTGTAAGTGAGAAATGGATGGGAGGGAAGGACACAGAGCAGTTAAAGAAACCCCTGAATTCAGAGAAAAAACTTCCCCTGCTTTCAGCACACTTTGAATCCATCCTCCTTCAGGAGAAGCTGAGGGAGATCTGCATTTCAGACTTTTTAAAAATAAAAACCCAACAATATTTGCTTCAGAGATAAAAATTGTCCTGGAGTTCAGCTGAGGAGAGAAGCTTTCTCATCTCTTATCAACTTCAAGGACAACTTCAATGCTTTTCAGGATTGCCACATTGCAATTTGCAAATATCTGTGAATTTCCAGACTTCTACGCCAACTTGGCTTCACTGGAGGTTTCTTATCGGTTTCCTGTTGGTAGTAAGAGTTTCCTTCCTTGAATTTCCCTAATGTGATCTCTTTTTAACTCCAAAGTATGATTCAATAACCAAATGATAATTCTTTCCCTTTAGCCTGACTTTAATAAGGTCTTGGAAAAGCTAGAGAGAAAATTATAAATTCAATACAATTCCCAACTTGTAGAATGTCAGACATGAGATCTTATTTAGACTGGTGAGAAGTATTCTCTAAACCAAGAGCCATTTGTTTGTTGAAATCAAGGATATCTATATATAGCACATTTGTGCATTAAAAAAAAAAATAAATAAAATCAGTGTTCTGTGAATGTAATGTTCCAAGAAAGCAATAAGAGATTCCAATGTATTTCATACCTTCAATATAAATATAAAGGTTTCACCCCATATCTCAAAGCCACTTTTCATTTAAATCTTCGGTATTATCACCAAGTTATCCTTCAGCATAACAGAATTGGTTGCCAATATTTGTCTTTATCTTTGCTGCCCATGTTCTCTTTCTTTAAACAAACAACTTGCTCTATTTTGATAACTCCTATCTACACTAATGCTCTGTAAAATGACCCCTCGTGCATTTACATCCAGCTTCACAGAACTGAATTTCTGCTCCAGAGAGCAAGCTGTGAAAAATGTAAATTGCAAAGATTTCTACAACTCTCTTGATTAAAAGAAATTTCTTTGGTCCAAAGTCACCCTGTTATATCTTTACTGAAGTTACAACTTGTCCTAGTGTTTTTTTCCTAGAACATGCATTCTTCAAAGGAAACTACTGAGTCAAACTCAGTATCAAAATGTAATTTCATTTGCACCATTGAAGTCAATGGAGTTTCTTTACAGCTTGATCCAATGGCTCATTTCAAAGAAAAAAGGGAAAAGAAAAAAAACACCATGGGCTTATGAATAGCAGAAATCTTCCCCAGCTTCCATCAGGATTGATTCTCAAGGTTAATTGGTCTTTTATGTACAGATGACTTGCAGGAGCTGGCTCTTTATCTCCATAAATTCAGTTCATAAAACCATTTCTAAACCTGCCTGTGATATAGTAGGGGAGGAAGCACAAGCCTAGTAGGGAAAGGAGATAAATTAAGGGATTATAAGGAGAAGGAAGAAATAAAACTAAGATGGAGGCAGCAGGCAAGGTCATTGCTGCCAAATAGGAGGTAGGGGTTTGTTTTAACTGTAAGGGATGCATTAGAAAGGAGCATATCAGCTATCACGTTATACATTCACAGAGTAAACTAAGTACGTGCAGATAATATTGCAGCACGGTTACATGAAGTCAACATAACATCCCACATTCCTGGCTGTTTTCATCTTACAATACTGAACATTAAGCTGCTTCTTTTTCCAACAGGGTATTTTTTCCTTTTGTTCAGCTTTTCTCGCTGTTTCTGGGCAGTGGACAAAAGCAGCAGGTAGAACACAGTCTCATCAGCTGCAAAACACAACATCCTCCCAGGAACTAGGCTGCATGTTCCTGATTAATTTAATGATCCTGAAACCCAAACAGCGCCTGTAATTGGCCCTCGCTCTCCACTGTTGTGACAGGCAGGCTCATTAAAGTCCCTCTGGCTTCAGGCACTGCCGGGAGCTGGAAGTCAGCAGGGGACAAAGCCAGGAGGGGACAAAGCTTTCAGCCCTCAAGCAGCCTTAGCAACGTGGGGTGCCATCAGAGTTGTTCCTGAGGGGATGCACACACTTGATGCCAGCCAGGACAGGCTGCTGGCTCCCGGGATCCACACAGGGCTGCTCCGAGAAGGCAACGGGGAAAGGGGCACAAGCTGTGTCCAGATTGTTTTGGTAATCATCTCACCCGCATTTGCAAGGGTTTTTAAAGCCAGGAGTTCCATCAGTGCTGTCCCTCAGGATCCTTATGTTTGATTTTAAAAGGCTAAATCCACGCTAGTTTCCCAGGAAAATATTTTTATACCACACCTTTGCTCCCCAGTGAAAAAAGAAAGCGCCTTGGAAAGCCTCCACTGCTGCCACCACAGGATGCAGAGATGGACCCAGGAGCCAGCCCCAGCCACCCCAGACATCCCAAAATGTTCACCACATCAGCAGTGAGACATCCTCATCTCATCCTGTTGTTATTCCAGACAGCTCAGCTTCAACTCAGTGCTCACGGACTATAAACAGAAGAATAAAACTGATGCCACATTTTCCCTCCCCATTACAACCACTTACAATCTATTTGAATTTGAATTGAACTTTTGAATTTAATTTGAATTGAGTTTGAATCAAATTTGAATTTTAATTGAATTTTTCCATAAGCTGTTTATTTACACCCTTCATCACTGGTATCTTCTATTATTTCTTCAGGGAAAGCCACCACGAGACAGACTAGCACTTTTTGTCACCAAACTGATCTTTTTCACTACACTGAATTTCATCTGCTATGTTGGCATCCTTTATCCCTGGTTCTGATTAGAATTTCCTATTTACAGGTTTCTACATTCTCCTGAACATGTCTTTCAGATTATTTTTACTACAGATACTTTAATTATTCTCTGGAAGTAATTTTTACTGGTTAATATAATTCTCCTCTAAAGAGTTATTAGAAAGTAATTTTTTTAATTATTGCTAAATATTAGCTATCATGCAGACACTGAGTCATCTGGGGGAGCAGTCCCACCTGCAGTTATACAGCAGAGCATTCCAGCACGTGGATGCATTATTTAAACCCAGAATATTGAGTATTTTCATATCCAGCCCAACCTCAGACCCAAGCATCTATCTGTAGAGGGCTGATAGATCAGAGGCCAGCATCTATATTCTCTCTTACCAGTTGCATGGTTGTGTTGTATGTGTTGTACTAGATCACTTACAGAAGAGGTGGAAATTTTAAAATTAAAATTAGCAAACATGCATGCAGACAAAAAGCTGTCTAAATGTCCAGGAACAGCCCTTAAAGGAGATGTGAAACAGAATTGGATTTCCATTGCAAATCTGGGCAAATTTGGCTCAGTTTCCTTCTGAGCAAAGCACTGCAAGTCTGCTAAGGCACATCCAGTCAATTCACTGCATATGGCCAACCCTTTCTCTTGCATAGAAACAAGGCAGAGCTCAGTGCCATCTTTTTTTGTGTACACCTAAAATACTGAAGAAAAAATAAAGCTAACGCTGAGGGTGTAAAAATAATTTATTGGGCGCTTTGTCACTAAGTTACACATGTAGCAACCAAATATCTCCATGCCATGAATTATTCCTTTTTCCTCAGGGTTTCCTATGCCTGCCAGTTTAGTCCCATCTACGCAGTTGCTGAGGGTGGTTAAAACCTGCCCTTATCTAAGGAAATGCTAAATAAAAATGCTTTTTGTTCTGTGGGTAAGTTACCTGCTATGAATCTCTGTCTGGACATGTCATTGCTTTGTTTTTAGTTCCTCGGTCACTTATCAGTCCATGTGATAGGATTCAAAGCACAGGTTGAATTTCTTATATGAGGAGATCTCAATGCAATACCATAGGAAGCACAAAAAAGCAATTAAATTTGTTTGACATTATTTGTTCCAGTGAAATCCCTGATTTTTCTATTTACAAGATAACGATTTTCTCTCCCCTGTTATTTGTTACACTGTTTCAGTCAGGTTTATGGGCCAGTGATAGCTGAGGCTCTTTTTTTTTTAGAGAAACAATAAGCATTATTTTTTCATATTTCTCAGAATTTTCCATTACTCATTATCATAGCAAACTCTTCATATACATTAATTGAATATTTGTTCTCTAGATTCAAATAATCCTTCCAGTTATTGTACAAGCTCTTTACTACTAATTATTTTCCATAAAAGTATTTCATGAGTATCCTTTCATCATAAAACACTTAAGACATTATCAGTAATGGAGTTAGTGTAAAGTAAACATTATTCTCTCTTCTCTAGGAATCTAAAATCTCTCTCCATTTCTTTGATATATTTTGGCCCAACATCACCTATTTCATATAATACATATATAATTCCTCCTTTCTGTTTGCTATTTTTCCTGTATTAGCCAAAGATGTCTCTTTTTATCTTCACCTGGTTGTTTACCTTTCTCAGAGCAGGTATCTTTATCCCCACTGTTTTTATAATACCATCACTTTCATCATGACCAGGATCATTAGTGGGTCAGGTTCTGCAGTCTGGTTTCGATCTGTTCAATCTTTTTTTTTTTTTTTTTTAATAACTATAATAATACTTTCCAAGCCTTGCTTCATAGATTGTAGGAAGCAGCCTTTTGGTGCCATGAGCTGTATGTTGAATCAGATTACCAGAGGAAAAAAAACCCACTAAATTATAAAAGCAGCACAGCTCAGGCTGCAAACCTTTACTGCCATTCCCACCCTAAACCACACCATGGAAAATGCACTGCAACTTGAAGAAACTTCATATGTAGATGTCTGGGGAAATCTGGAAACATTAATATTACTTGAACTGAGTGGCTTTCTTAGTCAGGGTTTTCCTTTTAGACACCTGTAGGCAACAGTTTCACAATATCCCAGTTCATCTGCATTATTTTAACCTGATGAAGAAATTGTGACTATTGAAGTCATCCAAATCCATCCCAGCCCTCATCACTGGCTTACAATGATTTGCAGAGACTGTTATTTGTGGCAAGAATGTACACAGCTTCTAGGCTAGTGGAGACTCTTTCTGCTGACCCAATGGCATCTAACCTGAGGAAAAACATAATGGGAGTTCTTGAAGGAAACAATTTCTTCAGTCATGCTTCCTAAAATGATAGGACTAGAGAGCAGGGATGATTGCCTGCAACATCATGTGCTCAGTAAGCCTGACTCTGTGCCTTCCTCTGAGAAGCAGCATCCTTCCTTTAGTGCCACACACTTCATTAGGGCCGTGCAGGCGCTGTGACTAATGGCCTCTGCTCAAGCAAGTCATCCCACTGACTCCAGAGAAATTGCCCATGTGAGCCAGAGTTGCCAAAAAACACCATTTGTCATCGACTGATGCTTTCAAACACATTAATCTTCCTACAGCTGCTCCTTTTTAAAAATGGTTAGAAGATTTACTGCTGATGAAGCTGGGTTATTTAGCAAAGTCTGGCAACCCACAGGCTGTGGCCTCCCCTCTGGCCACGTTAAAAAATGGGAAGCCACGTGGAAAGGTCTGTCTGTGGCACAGTGGGACTGAGCATGTCCAGGTTAATCTGAATGGGCAGATCTTTCCCTGGATGGTCTGGTCCCCACGTGGCATTGAACACTAAAAACAGCATCCCCTTTGTTAGCACCCTGCTCCAGCATTTCTGTCATGGAACTGAATGTACAACATCTGCAGCATCCACCCTCCCAGAGCCACACTGCCTCAGAGAAAGGGAATGGAAACCATATCCCAAAAAGACAGATGCCTTTTCCATTAATGCAAGAGTGTCTTTATTAAGGCATGTTGGACTGGCAGGACTCATGCTTACCCTCTCTGTACTTCCCTCGTCAACTCCTCCTGCTAGAGATCGTTGACAGCTTTTGCAAATGCTGCCTTGTTTTTCTCTGTGACACCATCCAAGGAGACACAGGAGGAACATGTTCACTGCCACAGCCGTCCAGAAATGGAATTTGCTGCTGAGAATTTAATTACAGAGAGCAATCAACGCAGCAAAGTGAGAAGTGACCAAATGTGAAATGGGGGTAAGTGCAGAGCAGAGGTGTGATACAGCAGTGCCTCTCATCCTACACGTTACACTTCATGTACATCCACCAGAAAAGGCTTTGTAACATGTGGGGATGATATTAACCATATAGAAAGAATGGTTGACCAAAAGTAATGGGGTTTTTTATCAAATTTCATAATCTCCTCCAAAACACTATTTCTACAAAGCTCAGTGCAGTACAGTAGCTTTAACATGATATTCACTAACTGAAATGTATTAACATTTTCCAAGCACACATTACCCTTTATGTACAAGAGCCATTTCTAGTCCCAGAAAAAGATCATTTTACTTTGACATTTCTAATTAAAAGAAAAACACTGCTCACAGATAAATAATAAATGAGAGTGCAGATGCTCTTATCTGCATGGCAGAATGGAATAGGGAATTACTCATGAGTATGTATCCAAATGAAACTGCTAGACCTGTCCATAACATGCACATCTAAGTACCACAACAACTAGAGTCACTGACTCATTTTCCGCCCACTTTTTTCCAATATCCCATCTAATTAATTATATAGTTTTCTTTTTCCTCCTGAAGAGTCCTGTGATGACCAAGTACAACGAAAATGCACATCTAAGAATGAATGCTGTTGCTCCTTGGGCTGTAGGTGGTTTTGGTAGTTACCCTAAGTTGGACACTAGTTGCATGTTTTTTTTCCTGGACATGAGAAATTGTTATAAATAACTGTAATCAGGGATTAACATAATTTTACCACCTTGATTACTCATAGTGGCATAGAAGAGTGAGTCAGGACTGCGACTCTGCATTAAATGCCTGGGAGGGTTGAAGATAACTGGCTTATAAGCATCCTAAGTTTCACTCTCCTGGATATTTCACAACACAGACTTTAGGCTTTGGCTTTGCATTAAGAAAAGTGTTCATTAGTGTTTAGAGCAAACACTGGGAATAAGGCTTATAGCTCCTGATCCTCCTTCTGCCACCAGCTAGAGCTGTTCTGTGGCTCTGAGAGCACCACTGGGCTGCCCATTTAAATCTCTGCATCTCTAGTACCTTGAAAGCATACTCTGATAAAGCCCTTCTCCACAAGACATGAGTATTACCAGACATGAGCATACATGCACACATGGGCTTGTTAATGTCCCTCTGTGCCAATGGGCAAGGGCTGTAGCTTATTGGGTGATGCCTCATTGCTGGGAACGTGAAAAACTCAGAAGCCAGGCACAATTATGGGCTGCTTAACTTCCAGGCAGCAAAGCAGATCTCACCCCCATCCCTGACCCTATACAGTCAGAGAAGACAAGCAACTGCAATACCTAAACCATGCACCTATAATAAAAAAACTCAGATGCAGATCCCAATTTTCCTGACTGCACTGGGACCTTGTGTTCCCCTGGACATCCAATGGTCTGAATTTGCCCTGCTCTTCTAGGAATGCTGACAGAAGCTTGTGTCCACCATGGCTGCCCATGGCATCATCAGCTCCCACTCCTGTGGGCAAGAACCTTCCTGATGGCATGCTAGGGAGCTGGAGCAGAGCAGAAAATGGCACAGTGTGCTTCTCATGGAAAATGAAGAGTGGCATTGCTTCTAAGAAATATTAGTGGCAAAACAGTAACATTATTTAACACCATTTCATCCAGCCGTACTGATTGGAAAGTTGTTAAGGCAGCAATTTAGGCTTAGTCACAAAAGGACATAATTAAAACTTCACTATGGATTCATCTAAGTACCCAAAGCATTTCTCATCTGAATGTTCATTCTTGTTCGGATTAAGGAGCCGAGCACTCCTATCAGTAATTCCACCTCCTTCTTAATTTACTCAGACAGGGTCAGGGTTTATATCCGACTTTGTGTAAGTCCTTTCCCTCCTCAAAGGCCATGCCAGCATGGGGGAAGGGAGGCAACACTTACACATCCTCACATCTCCTCAAAATGATTAGTTCAAAGACCTGGAGATTGATTCAAAAGGCAACATCCAGTAATGGAGAGAGAATGAGCCACCATTAAGTCTCCACTTTCAACAGCACATCACTCAATCCTAAAGGCAACGCAGGAACAAACAAAAAAAGAATTTCCTCTATCATTTTATTTTTATTACTTCTCCAGCAACAGAGAACAGGACCAGATTTTACCACTGCTAACTAACTCTGTTACTCTGGGAATAAAAGGCAAACACTGTGTTACCCTGCGTAGGAGGCTGAGAAACTGAGATGTCAATTTTTCTCTTTTGTAAAATTAGAGCAAGAAATTATATCAGGCCATAACATTGAGTGAAAATAACAGCTTTGACAGTCAAATTGCCCAAAGGCAGGAAAATGCTGCCCAATTCTAGAGGTGAAACACTTGAGACAAACCAGATCATAATAATTAGAGACAAAGACCTCAGGACTGTTAACCTATCTTGAAAAGCACACCTAATTAATCCCCTAATGAGGAGGTGAGAGGTACAAAGTTACTACCTAGTCCCTTAGCTGGAGGGCTCAGGGAACACTAGGGCTATTTTATGGTAGACATTCCAAGAGAAGTCTCTGAGGAGACCTTCCAGCACCTTCCACTATCTAAACAGGATCTACAAGCGAGGTGGAGAGGGGCTTTTCACAAGGGCACAAAGTGACAGGACGAGGGGGCAATAGTTTTAACTGAAAGAGGGCAGGTTTAGATTAGATATTAGGAAGAAATTCTTTACTGTGAGGGTGGTGAGATACTGGAACTGGTTTCCCAGAGAAGCTGTGGGTGCTCCTTCACTGGAAGTGTTCAAGGGTAGGTTGGACGTGGCTTGGAGCAACCTGGTCTAGTGAAAGATGGAAGCTGGGACTGGATAAGCTTTAAGGTCCTTTCCAACACAAACCATTCTATAACTCTATGAGCTTCCCATGCAAGTGAGGTTTTTCAGTAGCCCCCAAGCACACAAAACCTCATATGCTTTGCTTAACCACTGCCATGCAGTGATGGAACTGCCCAAACCTCTGGGGTACTGGCACAAAACTTCTCCTTCGTGGCTCAGAGGTGATGATGCCTGGGGCACAATACCTCTCTGGACAGGCAAAAACCTTGCCACAGCACCCAGGGTGGTGGGGAGATGACTCTTCCAGCCAGTTCAGCTGCAGCTGGAAGCCTCAAGCTTGTCATGACCCTTCCTGTGGTAACAGTGCCTTGTAATCCAGCAACATTTATTGGATTAACACAGAGAAAAATTAGGAGCAGGAAAACATAACAAGCTGCCTAGTTCGGAGACTATATAATATACAATCTAATTTAGTTTGCAATATAGATTTATGTAACTGTGGTGCAAAAAACAGCACAGACAATGTCCAGCCCAGACAACCTCCAGGAGAAGGGAACCGTTCCCACCATCCATCCCCACCTCCTCCTCTACAAACCCTGCTCCTTTCAGGACACCGTGTATGTCACCCAGTTCTCACCTCTTAGTGTTTCACCACACATTTAGCAATTGTTCTTTCCAATCCCTGCGATACATCTGTTTTGCTAGCCCATGTGCCCATTTGCCTTTCAGGATTCTCAGCAGCAACCCTATGTTTTTCTGAGACACACTGATCCAGTGATAATGCTTAAACCACCAGGTCTTGCTCTTTCTGATCCAGAGGACCTTTCCCAAAGGGTGTTGCAGTCTAAATACCACCTTGGACTTGATTATAAGGCCAGATTTTACCATTTCTGCCCTTAAATAACAGCTGCTTTGGAGGAGGTCAGGTACTTTAACACCAGCATTGTCTTTGGTGTGGAGAAAAGAAATTGCTGCAATCATTTTCTCACAGTTCTTCCACAAAATTCTTTAAAACACTTTACCCTTTGTAAAAAGATGTCGAATGCAATAAAGCACAGTCAGACCTCACTGGTAATAGACTTGTCAGAGGCACATTGGCTTTCTGCAGGGTAGCGACGTGTCATCGGCGGTCTGTGAACTGTAACACTCAGCACTCGCACAGCCTTTCATGCTCACAAAGCTCTACAAATATCAGAAGAGAGCAAAGGATAGTTCAGAGCCTTCCCTCTTGAAAATCAACCTCTATGAAGATGAAGTCACTGTGGCTAAGTTCCTCTCACTTCTCCAGTTTCCTCCCTAGGAGTGTGTCAGTGACAGTCCCTGGCACCAGGAAAGGAAACACAAAATTCTTTTGTGGTCAACAAGCACATGTGGAGGGTGGACTGGCACAGGCAGGGTAAGGGTGGGACGCAGGTTGAAGATGGCAATAATGCTGCTCACTGGAATAGCTCCAGTCAGAGCGATGAATTCCACTCCATTTCACACACTGAGAGAAGCCCAGCTCATTAAAATAAAAACCACCAAACATGCTGTTGCACATGTGAATTCAGACTGGAGGGTTATTTAACAGGAAATTTGACCATTACATTCTGAACAGGCAGAAGGGGTTGTCCCTTTCAAACACTCCTTTGAAAGCTTGCTTCACACCTTAATTACCCCATGAACATTGTGGTTTCATCTCAATGGACCAGCCTTTTTCTCAGGGAGTTCTTCACTGTCACTTACACAGGGTGGGGTTAACCCCAAAACCAAAGCAAAAATCCCAATGATTCCTTTTGTGCCGTCAGGGTTTGGGTTATGGGGTTTTTCACCCTTCAGTCTTGAAACCTAACAATCCACATGCAAATCTCTATTGCTTCTCAAATAGATTTTAGACAAAACTGATTGGAAAATCACAATTTTTCATTGAGCTCCTAAATTTTATGGAAAAAGAACAGGTTAAAGAGAAAACTGAAGTAAAGAACGCTATGATAAAGGATGTTTATACATATGTTTATCTTTGTTGTTCTAATGTTATTGAGTCATCTAGTCTTTTAGTCACACAGCAGTAATATTTGGACAGGTTTAATCCAGTTCTCCAAAGTGAGTATTTTTCCATTAACTGCAACAAACTTTCTATGAGTTTTTGTAATTTTCCTCAGAATTTTACAGCCAAATAAATGTAGTTTGTCAAACTGAGAATGCCTTTTATTACCACCAATCTATGCATGACAACTCTTCTTTAATATTCATGACATGAAAACGTTACAATTTAAAATTTATGCATCATGGGTTGTTTTTTGTGGTTTTCATTTTCTTTTTATTACATACATTTAAATGCACATGTAATCATATTTTAAGTTTAATAAATGCACATAACTTGCTACGTGGCTAAACTTCTTCAGTGATACTTTCACTACACGTGGTGATTTGACACAATCCTATTAGATTTTCACCCCACTGCCTTGTGGCACTTTGCTTTCACACAGCAAGAATCAGCATTTTCAGGAGGTCGAGCCTTTTCAGTGATTTTCCCGAGGGTCTCTCTTCCAAAGCAGGAATCCCTATTTCAATACTCAACAAAAGAATTTAAAATAACACTTTTTTTCACTTGTTCTTGTTTATGACAAGAGGTTTTCAGGTCACTGCAAGTGCAGGTTTGTGGTGAAGAACAGGGTCACAGTGGTACAGGGCACATCTTGACCACAACCCCAAAAGAGCAATCCCTCAAGCATCCTGCTGAAGTAGGTTCTCAGAGCTTAAATGTGCAATTATCGAAGTCATCTAGACTGAAAGATCATGCATTAACAGAAATGTTAGGCTTAAGGAAAAAATGCCAGGTTTAATGCCTCATGAAGGCCCATCAAAGTAGCGTTAGTGGGCTGCAGCTTTTTAACTCTCAATATTTAGGCATCCTATGCATGCCTTAAATAGCTGCTTTGTTAACTAATGGAAATCTATTCCTTATCCACTTTTATAGCAATAAAAAAAGGCAAAAAAGAGGTGTAGTGCCTCACATTTGATTTTATAGTATTTTCCCTCCCCCACTGTCATAATTTTCTACCTACAAGACTATAAAGGAGAAAGCTCACTAAATCCTCACGTTCTGTCGTTTGGTATTCACCAGTCAGAGCACAAAGCAGACAAGTGCCCTGCAGAGGGGACAATGACACACTGGTTCCATGTGGCACCAGTGGTGTTCCCCAAAATGCTCCAGCACGGGCCCGGTGCCGGACAGACAGACAGATGGACAGTCCCCAGCTGGCTGGGTGCCCCTCCCTGCTCCCTGCCACACGAACAGAGCAGCGGCCAGACAGGCTGACAGAGAACTGTTTGCACAAGGTCACTTCCATACACATAAACCAGCTTTTTTCTTCAGGAAAATAAATATTAGTGCCTTTTATTCACAAACATCAAGTGTATAGCAGGCCTTATGCATCACTGCGTGCATATGGACACCAGATAAGCCACCCACAGGCTGTATCTCAGATCCACACACCCTGGCACTGTGCAGTCAGCCAAAATGTTCTCCTAGAACAAGACTCATATTTCACTACCAGTGTGTTGAAGCTTTTTATTCAGAGCTCAGTTATTACAGTCAAACAGGCCTGACAGTATCAAAGTTGATCACAGTTCTAATTATAACTTTTAATATGCTGGATTTTATTCATTCCTCCTCCTTTTCAACCTTGATGTTTTATTCTCAGCTATTCAGGGTTTAAGACTCATAAATGAAAAGAGAAGCTTCTGGTTTTTTGAGTATGGATGTTGCTGACTGTTGCCTATTCAGAAGGCAATCTGCACAGAAAGGGTTTGAGGTATAATGATTTAATAGCTCAGAAGCAAATCCCAAGAAGGCAATTACCTCAGGTACCTGCAGCATCCCAAGTGGCTCTAATTAAGCCACTGCAAAAATTGCTGAGCTTTAGTTCATGAAGGATTCAAGGCCATCAAGGCCAGATTGAATGGGGCTCTGAGCAACTTGGTCTAATGAAAGGTGTCCCTGCTCATGGCAGAGTTGGAACCAGATGATCTTTAAGGTCCCTTCCAACCCAAATCATTTCATGACTCAATGATCAGGAGGTCCCAGACCTGAGATGAACAGCAAGCAGATGAGCCAACTGCTTCAAAGTGAGCAAGCAGACCCAGCCAGTCTCCACTCAACAGATTTATATGCTTTTACCAGCTTTCCCTTGGGCACTCAGTTTCCATCTCCCAAGACAACTTTTTCCTTTTTATTTCTGCTCCTTGTTCTCCTTCTGAACACCAACACAACACTGTGCCAAACTCCACCACTTCCTGAAGCAGCAGCCAAATGAACTCACTTCTTTTCATGCCTTGTCATGACCTTTCTTTACCAGATGTAAGACAAGATGATAAATTTGGGTCCTTTTTTATAATCTCAAAATAAAGGACACAGGCAAACCCTCATTTTGGGTGCTCCTGAGATGGGTAGAATCCACAAACTAGAACTACATCAGATATAAAACAGCTGAGTGGGACAAAATCATTTACCTCAGATGAGGACCTGAGCTGTTAACTTCAGCAAGGAAAATTATATCCACGTACTTGAGAAACATGAGCCAGATGGAGCAAATGTTAAGGCAAATGCTATAACATATTTATCTACAAGTCTCTTCCAATCTGAGTGAACAATTTAGCTCAACATTAATATTTTTGGGAAAGTGCATCCAACAGCTCGTGCATCTCCTTGTGTATGGTCACTTCCTCACTGAGCCACTGCTCTGAACCAGGTTTAACTTCTACAATTACAGTGTCCATAGGGAAAATGCATCTTCAAGGATTCAGCTCACTATTGCCAAACTGTCTCATCCTCACAGGGCTCCCAGGGGGTTCATGTAGAGGAGGATAAAGGTAATAATATTTTACAAGTTGCCAACTTTAATCCTGTGAGGACCTGAACTACGGCCAGATTTAATCACCTGAGGAATCAATGTGACCCATTTCAATGCATTTCCCCTCCAGTAGCAGTCCCACAGCATCACCCTGTCCTATCTGCTACACAAATTCCATTTTAAAAAGCATATAAGAGGACATCATCAGTTAGTCTTAAAAAGTATACAGAATAAAAGAAATATTTCTATGAAAACCCACAAAAGAGCATGAAATGAGCACCGAACTGACTTAACATTTTAATAAAGAACACCAATCAATACACTTTTTTTCAACACTGCACCTAAAGAAAAATCCTCAGCTTACTGGAAGCAAAAGATTTAAATTCAATAATATATCTCAGTTCTGTCAGAGCATTCACTCTGTGATACACAGAATTCCCTGACTTTAATCCAGGATGGTATTTAACATCAGCTTCATCTTAAAAAAGGCATTCATTTTCAAACTTCAGAGGAATTATTCATGTGCTTAAAAGGAGGCACATGCACAAGCATTTTGCAAAGCTTCCACTCCTGTCCCTCTGCTGTTGGTTATCAGTTTCCATTAGGTGGTAGAATTTTTCATGCCATGCACCAGAAAAATATTAGAAAAGGAACAAACTGTTATTAGAGGGAAGTCTGGGTGATGCTTGCTTGTCTGATCTTGTATCATTTTTCTGCCCTGTCACCTCCTCTACAATTTCCTACCAAATGCACTTGCTCCACATTTCCCTTTCTCTTGAGAGATGTTGCTGTGTGAAAAATCACCCATTAGATATTTGGTTTGCACAGGGCAGGATGTGACAAACCCTCATTCCCTCATCCCTAGTGACCCACGTCTGTGTGCTCCTGGTGTGTTCCTCACCCTCTCTCCATGGAGGTGGATGAGTCTGGCTCACTCTGGGCTCAGCTTTTCCCCTTCAGACTTCGACATCCTCAGGGGCTGAATTTTAGGTACTGCCAGGGAGAGAATGAGTGAAATACACCTTCAATATGGAAGGGAATGTTACCCCAATGTAAAGTCTCCTCTACCAATATACAGTCTCAAAAAGTCCCCAAAAGAAGAGGGATAAGAGCTACAAGTATTGGTCAGTTTTGTGTCAAAATAAGTGATTTGCACTAGAACTTGAACTTGTATAATCTTAACCAAAGTGGTCACATTGACAAAAAATGTGTTTATAGCACTTATATACAATATTACTTATATTACACTAATACACGTTATTGCATTTATATGCAATACTACAAAGTAAGCATTTTGAAAATGAAGAAAAGGTGTGCTTCTTTTGCCAAACCTAGTAAATCCTCATGGGGAAGTAAAAATAACTTCATTGACTTTAGGCTTTGCCAAAGCTGCATTTACTTCTATGAAGACTCTGCAGGTTCTGCATTTTAAAAATATAAATTTTACTCAGGAGTCTTCTCTGTGGAAAAAAATATTGCAAAACCAAAACCCACCAGGCTGCAGAAAGACTGTGAACTGTTTCCTTCTCCTATTCATTGTTTTTCAGTGGATGTTTAGCTGCCAATATCATTCAGCATTTTATTTGTTTGCTGACCAGATGGCTGAGTATTTTCAAACAGGAAAAAAAAAAAACCCCACAACCCATAGCAAATAAGACTTTTTTTCTTTACAATTTTTAGCTGAATCTTTGTCAATATTCAAGTTTGGAAATGCTATATGTTTTTATTAATATTTCATTTTGAGGGGGAAAAGAAAAAGACAAAAAAAAGACTGATGACACCTGTAACACTAGGGGGACATCATGTTTGGGAGGTTTATCTTGGAAACTTCTGCCTGACTTGCAACCACTCATCCCAGGATAGGACCAGCCCTTTGTGAGCACTTAACTGCCTTATGTGAAACAACCCTGTTCATTGAACAAAGCAGTATCTTAAATCACAGCCTGACAAGAAAAATATGTAACTCTGTATACTTATGAGCAAGCCTCATCCAATATTGCCCTCCTGGGTTGTCTCCAAGCCCACAGAGTCCATTTCCACTGCAAGAATAACTAATAAATAAAACCAAGGAGAAACTAGCAGCCCAAGGCAGCCTGAGGTAAGTAAACGGTGGAGAAAACACATCTTAAATTTAACTTGCCCATCAGCTACATTCAGCCTCTGGACTCCTTGCTGTGTCTGTGCTGCTAACTCCAGTTAAAATGATCTCCGGTAGCAGGGTCTAGCCAAGCCCTGCTCAGTGCACAATTCTTCTGAAGTCCAGATTTACCCATAGGGCTAAGAAAGCTTCTTAGGCAGCTACAAATCCAAATTTGTTAGCATTTCTAGAAAGTGCCTGGAGCTGCAAGATTCCCTCTTGCATCCAACAAGGCCTGGTGAGGGATGAGCTTGGCATGACAGCAGTAGGCAGAGCTTTGTCCATAGCCCCTTTAAACCCTTTTCCAGGGACAGGGTAATGTGTTATCACAAGGGCTGCATCAGTCAAATCCATCAGCAGTGACTCATCAGCCCACGGACTGGGGGAAAGGCAGGAGGGAGAGATCAGAGTTTTGCTCAGGCACAGCTCCTCAGCTGTCCCTTGCTACTGACTGTGCCCACGAGATACGACCCAGTCTAGGACACAAAGAAAGAAATGCATTCATTGCTGGTTTACCTGGCCTGGACAATG
Source organism: Orthonyx spaldingii (assembly GCA_013397795.1). Lineage (NCBI taxonomy): Eukaryota > Metazoa > Chordata > Aves > Passeriformes > Orthonychidae > Orthonyx > Orthonyx spaldingii. Next base: position 3,889,387 of record VZTJ01000487.1, on the reverse strand, counting down.
CAGCCAGCCTGTAACCACGCACATGGGAAGCCATAAAAAATCGTGCAGCTGCCTTCTTGCAGTGTGAAATTAAATACAGATACAAGGTCTAGCCCATCTGACAAACAGTTGCAATGAATTACAAGCTGATTGTTACAGGCAAGCTTAAATGTGTGTGTCTAGAGATGGATAGATATAGATGATATAGATATATCCTGTATGTATAATACAGAAATGTACCCTGGCATGAGCCTGATGTTAATTATTCCCTGGATAGGAAGGGACTCTGCTGTGTGATAATGCACCTTTGGTAGGAAGCTGCTACAAGGCAAAGCAATAAAAACTCTTGGCTCAAAAACAGCTCTCCAGAACTAAGGACCAAGACCGTGCTCCTGCAGCGTTTCCCTTCTAATTCAGCAGTTCAGAGGCAAAGATTTAGATCCCTTCTCTGGTGTAATTAGGTCACTGCAGAGACCTGGCTGCACTGCTGTGATGTCCCAGCCTTATCACAACACCCTCACCCCTGCAGCTTACAGAGCTCTGCAAAGTGACCTTGCAGCTTGTGTAACAGCTAATGTAACTCACAGGGGAGACTGATTCACTGATGGGTCCTTATTTTACTTTAGGCAACTAAAAGCTGAGCATCCGACAAAATGCACCTGGCAAAAACCTGCATCCCTCTGTAGCCAGTGGAAGAGAATGGGCACATTCAGCAGCAAAATCACTTAGAGGACGATAAAAATTTATCTGGAGTGGTGATTGTCTCTGTCTTGACAGCTGGATGCTTACGGCAAGCTAGGTGCCTAACTTGTACAATTAAAGGCAACCTAAGTCCTTTATATGGTATAAAATGCTGGTTCTGTCCCATGTTACTTCCACACCATCAGGATCTCATGCTTGGACTATGCATGGATCACTGGAGCAACATCTCTTCACACTGATCTTCTGCTGTCCTGTAGAACTGTGAGGGTGCTACATGCTCCCTAATATATAACACGTACCCAGCTATCATCATCCCATGACAACACTGCCTCCACTCATCTCTACTGCCTAACTGCAGGATTCCTGTGGAGTCCATCCAGAGCTTCTGCCGCAGTGTCCCAGGCTGTGCCAGCTGCCATGGGCAAATCCATGCCAGGGAGCACACTGACAGCCCAAGGACCAGAGCTCTTTGGGTCTGTGCTGTTTAGCATGTTAGAAACTGCCTATGAGAGCAGGTCATTGCCCCAGTGATTTATTTTTATTTCTAGCATGTGTGGTGCCCAATGAGGTGCTACTGGGTCTTCCCATTAGACAATCTACAGTGTAAATGCTAAATTTAAATAATGTCAAAGTTTGTTAACCAAACTGTACTTTCAGTAACAGTCACACAAAAACTCCCAAAACCTTGAGTCAGGCATCATTGCTTCCACCCCATCAAATTCATATAACCTATTTAAGTGCCACAGGACCTTAAAACACTATGCAACTTAGCTCCACTTCATTTAACTTTACAGATTTTCAGCGTTCACATTTTCAACTCTTCAATACTGAGAAGCTAACTTTTCTTCTCTCCCACCTTTTTAATGAAAGCTGTGATTCCTGCATGACCACATGACGAGGCTTTACAGAAATCTTTTTCCCTCTTTAGCAAAGCAGTTCAAGAGATTTGCAGGTCAATATCACAAGGGGCAATGCAGCAAACCAGCTGGTTTGTTTGGGGTTTTTTTTAATTTAAAAGCTGGAACTGCAAAGCAATGACTTTTGAGAGGGGCCAGCAAACATTTAAGTAGGGTTGGCGTTAAGTGCCGTTAAAAATACTGCAAAACAAAAAGATACAGAAATTGATTCTTTTTGACATTATGCCTACTGTTAGCTGGGGTGAATAGGAGTGTGACCATTGATCACATCTATTTCAGTAGCAGTTCAGGGCTCAGTCTTGAACTATTTGTGATACCTGGTCGGTGCATCCCTAAAAGGATGGCTTGACTCTAACAGGATGCATTCCTTTGGTGCAGGATAGGGCAACACCTCTGGATCCACTGCCTCTCACTGTGCAGAGGCTAACACAGAGCTGGCTTCCAGCTAAGAAAATGAGAGTTCAGAGCCCTGGTCTATCCTATATTCAGCATCAAAACCAGGCATTAATTGACAGTCACCCTGTCAGATCTTCTGGAAGAGGAGAGAGCTGGCCTGGGTTCAGCTGTTACACGAGCAGCTCTAGGGGAGAGCCACTCTCCTACTGATCAGGACACTTGACATTCATCACAGGCAAGACAAGCTGCTCATCAGCAGGTCTGCAGGGCAGGTGCTTGTGAGAAAGGTGCAGCATGATAAGATGAATCATTTCCCACTCCAGTTCTATCATGCAGCCTTCCCCCAGCAGCCCTGAGAGGAACATCAGCTCACAGTCCCTTCAAGCAAGCACAAATCCTGCTGTAAAGAAGTCTGGTTAGGGCCCCTCATTCTTTCCTTTCAAGAGAAGTCTGAATTTTTAAAAAATTGGATTAAATAAGAACAAACAGAAGACAGAAGAAAAGATCTGTCTTGGGAAATCTTTCTTTTTTTCATTTGCTTCAGGGAACCACAGAGCTGGAGATAAAAAGCAGCTTACCAGAAACAAGCAGCATTTGATCAGCACTGTTGACCTGCCAGCAGGAGGGAGCCACGGATACAAAAGCCTGGGAAAAATCAGCAGTCATCTATTTCTGCTGTACGTCTCTCAAAAGACACAGCACCACCCTTTGTGTGTATAAAACACGACCAGCCTGTGTGAAGATCTTCCTTTGAGAAACTCCAGAGAGCAAGTACAAAACCAGAAGGATTTCACACACCACAGGAAACACTGTGGGAAATTAACACTTCAAGAGTCAACAGCTCAGGTCTAAATCACCTTTACCCTTCAGTTTGCTGCTAGCAGTCACCACCCTGTGCACGTCAGTTTTCTGTGACAGTACCATCAATTTAGACACTGATTTCTCTCCTATTAAATGTGTACTGTATTTTATCAAGCCAGCAGCAATTATGTTAACGGCATCTTCAGGTTTTGCACTCCCCATTGCTCCTCCCTCTGGTTTTGTTATCTAATGCGTTTCAATGTTCTGACCATAGTCATTACATCAAAAACACCTCTAAGCATGTTCAGGTCAGTTCCAACCTCAGAGGGAAAGTTCACCCTCTCCCCAAAGCAGGGGTTTTTCATCAAATTGGATTATAAGATTAGCACTAGTAACCCACATTGGTAATTATCATATAGAAAATAGCTCTTTTGACTGGGTCTACCCTGCTAACTAGAAGAGGGCCAGGGATCTGCCCACACTCATGGACTGGCTCACCTTGTTTACAGAAATATCTTCTCCTGATGCTCCTGTTCTCAGCAAGGTGGGCAGAGCCTTTTAACCAATCCCAAACACCCTGAGCCACTTTCCTGTGGATTATCCCTGGAAAATATTTGTACCTCTAAAGTGGAACAAAATCCAACCAAACGAAAATTGAGCTACCCAGCATATTCACCTCCAGATAACACAGTTCCTATCACTTTTTGTAGGTACTTTCCAATAGTCTTCAAGTATCACCATAAATCACCTCGGCTGTGTGTTGCATTTCTTGACTGCAAAACACTAACAGGTAAGAGAGGTTAATCCCATACCAGTGGGATGAGTGATTTGTCTTCTCTTTGTAGCAGTAAAAACTCAATGTCAGAGAAATTTTCTAGTTGGGAATACACCACTATTTTTCTTGTTGAAAACATGTCTTGCAGCCAGCAAATACCTCTCCTCGCAGGGACAGCACTTGCGTCTCTTAAGTCAAAGCACAACAGAGAGCAACAATCCAGTTTTTTTCATACCTTTAACACACAGCTCCCGTGTTCTTCTTCCTACATCAGGAAATACAATCCCCTTGCCATTGTCTCAGTGTAAATCCAGGCTAGCTCTATCCCACCAAAATTTTATGANCCTACATCAGGAAATACAATCCCCCTGCCATTGTCTCAGTGTAAATCCCACCAAAATTTTATGTTATAGAAATAAAAGAAGACCAGACTTGTGCCCTTGAGTAGGTCCCAAAGCCTCCTGTACCACTTCTATCACCCCAGAACCTAAACACTAAGTCATCTCTGTCACTCTCCCAGCTAAACCCTCACCCTTTTCTTTTGGCTTTTTGGGTTTTTTTCCTTTAGGCAGGTGAGTTTTCAGCCGAATCAGTGGTGGTTCTGACTCAGCACAGTGACAGGATCATCAGCACCAACACAGCAGGGCCAGTGGCTCAGCTGCACATGTCGTCCTAGGTCATCTTAAATCAGCTCTGAGCCCATGTCCCAAGTGCACAGCGATTACTGTCTGGCACTATTTATCAAGGAGAGTATCACAATGCTTGTGAAACAAGGTCATTATGAGATTTAGATAATGTTTTGTAATTGAAAGGGGTTTGTTTGCTTTAAAAGATGGTTGTTAAAATAAAAAACAAAAAGGGGGGTTGTCTGTTTCTCTCCTTCAAAACTAGAGGTTTTTGTTCTCCAAAGACTGAAAACCAAAATGTTTTATTGCTACCAGCAATAAAAATCTAAACACATTTTCAGGTGCAGGTTAAGACCTAAAGTATTACCAAGGGGTAGTGAGCAGGACACTCTTTTCCAAGTAGGTGTAGGAGTTAGGGAAGATATGGCCATGCTGGATAACAACATGGGACCTTCACAGCAGCAGCCCCTAGAAAAACCTTGGCACCATCTGGGAGACACAGGGGACCTGTTCCCAAACACTGTTTCTTTCCTATCTCAAGCATGAGGCATTCAAGGCTACCTTTCTTTTTACCAATCCTTATCTGTTCTTCACTTTCTAACTTTTTTTTCTACTTAGCTGGTCTTACCACTTCCTTCAGCAGGTGTTGACAGCAACCTACCACATGAGACAGGGAAGCCTGCAGTGATGGCATCTCCCTGCTGCCCCAGCCTGAGCCCTGCAGGTCTGAGAGCCCCTGGCTCTGCCCATGGTCCCCGTGGTTGGTGGGAGCCCTGCCAGCATCTTCACTGAGCACTGGGTCACAGATGGTTCCCTTCAAGTGATGCCAGCATTTCTGACCCAGGTCATCATCTGGCATAAAGCAACACACAGTACTGCCAAAGCTGTCCTGCCCAACACCTGGTGGAAAATGTAGTCCAAAGGAGGCAGCCAACAGCCCAAATCCCTGCAAAAAACCCATCCCAGCCCCTGGCAGCCTGGTAGTCCTGACTCCACAATGCATGGATGTGTCAGGAATACCAGCACAGCTCCCATTCTCTCTCAACCTCAGCCTATGAAGAAAATGAGAAAATAAAATCATGGCCTTCTTTACAAATGATAAATCTCACCCTTAACAATCCAGTGATGTTTGATGGTGGGAGAAATGCAATCTTGTGCTGGTTTAATGGCTGCCACTCTTTTGAGTTTATGGTCTGTTACAGCAGTTTCCACTATGACCGATTCTCTTATTCTTGAATCATTACAACCATGGCTAACTTTCCAGTTTTTATGCCAGCATCTGTCCTCTTTCTGAAGTTTCATTTCTGACACCTCACCAGTCTCTCCTGGGCTCCCCCCCACCCTGGTCTGCTCATGTGCTTTCTGCTGTGGTACCTGTGCTTTAGCATCTGTCTCCTTACCTTTTGTGCACGTGTTTCCACTCCGTCGACTTTATTGTCAGCAGCTTTATAGCATGCTTTTTGCTCCTCTTTCCTCATCTTTATGACCCTCCATCACCATGGAAAATGGAAGCTGTACATTTCGCTTTCTCCCACAAAGACACAATTCTGTGTAGCAAGAGGTGAAAAAAAAATCAAATGGTCTATCTAGGAATCTTTGCACAGCCTCTTCTGCTGACTATGAAGTGTTCATAGATTAAGAGTCTAATATCTTTCAAGGTGGTTAGAAATTGGGTAATACAGCATTGGATCACCCCTGCAGCTGGTAAAGACAGCACCTTCTCAGCAGCCAGAATAGCAAATGCAGATGCTTCAGAGAAAGGGACGAGGGTACCAATAAGGGGCAGCAAGGAAACCAACTTAGAAGGAGAATTCCTTCCTAAATGAGCTGATCGCTTCAGAGATTTTAAAGCCAAGAGAGACTAAATGGATCTCAGAGATCAAATGGTTGTATTTGATCAACCTAAAGGTTGTTTACAGTTACATAAAAATAAAAAATTATTACCTTTTAACAATAAAAACGTTTAGCCTTTCAAGTGCACAAAAATCCTTTTCATTTCTACCTTAGCCTATAGATCTGCACCTCATTAATTTTCTCTACCCCATGCATTAATGCATGTTCTTCTTTCTCTTCCTCTGTCAAGTCACTCCCTCCTCACCTAGGCAGCCCCACCCTTTGCTGTGATCAGCGTGCACTCATTAACCAGCTGTAGAACAAACACAGCGTTCACGGTTCCTGAGCACTAATGATAGGGCACAAAACCACTCTGACAGGTTTTATTCTTCTCTTTTCCTTTTAATCACCCACCCAAATTGTTCCACCATCAGCACACGGGTTGCCTCTACAGAGCCTTCTGCAATGACCCCAAACCCCTTCCCCAGCAGGTACAGTTCACTCAAAACAGAGGAGTGTTTCAGACACCCAGATTCCTGCCAGCAGACATCCCTGTTACTCCTGCCATGTGTCGCTGGTGACAGGCTGGTGCTGGCTTATGTAACACCTTTCCCAGACTGACACTTATCTCCTCTCCATCCTTTACATGGAAAGACAGGATTTCACCTTGCTTCCAGGCTGCTTAGCTCAGCATCCTAGTACCCTGATTTAACATAGCAATATACGTAAAATACTTCACACTTAGCTTAAGACATACTCCATTTTTTTTAACCTTTTCTCATCATGAAAATGGGCACTATTTCAACACAATAAATCCACCACACTTGACCTAAGTTCAAGTTCATGCTTCCCCTTCAATCTTAAGACTTCCTTGCCTTTGCCTTGCAAGTGATTTTATAAAATACTCTTTCATTTTCCAAGAACATTTCTTATATTGTTTTTGTCTTTTCCATAAGCATTCTAGTAGACTAGTGCAAAAATACCTTCCCTGAAAGAAAGCATTTAGCATTACCCTTTAATTTATCTGTCTACTGAAACAGCAGGTGAACCATGCAATATATCAGAATCACATTTATTATCAATGTTGAAGGCATGTGTTGGCTCTCGATCTGCATAGTAACTGAGAATAGAACAGGAATATGAAAGAAAACATCTTTGCCAGCAGGACACTCTGTATCTCTCTTTGAAAGCAATTTGGCTGAATGGGAATTAAGAGTCACTCAGCAAGTTTAATTTTATTTTTATTCTTGCAAAAACAACACAGGGGAAGGAAAGATAAAATGAAGAAAATACCCATTTAGGCTGAGTATCAAATGTCCTAAAAGCAAATTTTGCTCAGATTTGGGTGAATCTCTAAGGGGAAGCTGAAGAAGACCCATTCCGTTGAACAGTTTAGAAAAAGCACCAAACACTAGAACATAAGATCTAACAAACATTGTCCCTGCAGCAGCAGGGGGACTGGCATGACTATCTCATTATTTCCAACATAACAGCTTAATGTGTATGTAATGGCAGTGAAAAGCATTGGTGTCATCAATTCCACTCCAAGTCATAATTTATGCAACACATGAAACATCTGCATGAGTACCCTGATCATCACTGGCATAGCAGAGAGAATTCACCAGGCGCTTATTCTTCTACAACTGTCCTAATTTGAGTTACCCAGTCACCAGAGTACAGAAATTGATCTCCCCAGGTTCTGTATGCCAGAGGTATCCCAGCCATCCAAGCTGAGCCTGCCTCCTCTCCAAGCCTACCTCTTGGAGATACACAAATCACCTTTAAATTTGCTGCTGGCATTGGAGAGCTCAGGGAGAGCTCAGGATGTGAATGGCCATCACAGCCTGGACTGAACACTGTTATGCCAGAAGCTTATGGCTGTATCAATTTACTCCAAAAACTCACAGGAACATTCATTCAAGCTGCTTGTACCTTTGGTTTGCAGCACAAACACACTTCTCCTAAAATCCAGTGTGCTGAACTACTGCAGTCCCCAACGAAGGAAGTCAATGACAAAAAGATTTCTGGACAGTGACACTGCTATACATTATTATTTCACTATCTATGTAACCAGGAGCCTCAGGCACAGCCAGAGATCCCACTGCTTCAAATGCTGTGCCAGCACAGAAATCTCACAAACCAGCAGATATCATAAGTGAGGGAACAGAAAAACAACTTGTCAAGAAAGGAGCAGGGAAAGTGCTGCTTAGGAAAGATCCCTTATAGATTGAAAATTAACTACCTGCCAGTGCATTAAGCCTTGGGTTTCTCAAACCTTTTGGGTATAAAACAAAAGACGTTTACCAAGTCTTTAAAGGATTGCAATACCCTCTGACAGGCTGTGCTTTCTTATGGTACAACTTCATCCCTGCCTGAGTCTGCCCAAACTAGAGTCAATCTCATAATGATTTTAATGGCAATACACCCAGATCACTCAAATTGGGCTGAACTGGGGACAATGACAAAGTTTTGAGACCAAAACTATTAACTTCTGTTCTTCCCTTTTGTAAGGCAGATAATCTGCTATCCTAGTTCTTTGCAAGTTTTTTTTCCCCTCTCTCTCCATCCAGACGTATTTGTAATTACATTTCCTGGGACATACACTTTCATGGCTGCACACACACCAGCACAAGTAACACACAGCTTTTTAATCATGTGAGTGAGGGCTGTCTCTGTTTTTTTAAAGACTACTCAAGTCAAGTAAAAGTGTTGTTCACCCCTCTGAAAAGAAAGCAAAAGTACACAGGTCCAGATCCAAAAGAGTACAGTAGGAGTGGAGCTTGGCAGAGAATTGGTGCACCTAAAGCCCAATATAAGATAACTCAAAATACCAGCTCTACAATTTCGGCACCACTACACAGGTTCAGCTCTCACCTTTAACCATCTGCAGAGGTTCATTTTTTTTGAAGTAAAGACATTAGAATGAGAACAGCTCTAAAAAGTGCCTGTTTCCCTTCACTAGATGAACAGGGAGACAGGTAGTTAAAAGCAGGTGGCTGCATAAATCCCTCTCTCTGAGAATGACTAACATTTAGGAGAAACATGCCCTGAGAATGATCAACACTTAGGAGAAACGCGCCCAAAACAGACCCTGGTTCGCCAGACATCACTTCTCCCTACTGCAAGATTTCCCACGCTAGACTAGCACTGAGCTCTGCTACTTGCAAGACAACAAGTAAATTTCATAGGCAAAGAGGGAATACTCCCCGGGTCAGGAATGCCCTCTTTCACCATAGGAAGGAGACGTGGTCTTCTGCACCTCCAACCGAGGAGGTCCCACACTGCAATAGCCTCCAAGCATGGATTAGGATTCTTTGCCAGCTCCCACCTGGCTGCAGTCACCCACCCCCAACCCGCTCTGAAAATGTACAAATGAGTTCTTGCTAAACGGTGCAGGAGGTGAAGCGGGGAAGCTCTGTTCCCAGAGCACCCTCGGATAGGAGGGGGTTAGAAGGAAGGGGACTGGCCACTGTTAACCCACTTAGAGGTTTCTGCTTGCCTGAGCAGAGCCCCGGCTCTTCCCTTTTTGGGAAGGTGGTACCCACCCTCCACCTCTATAGCTGGTCTAAAACACAGGAAAGACCCACTTGCTCTTTAACAGCAGCAGAGAGGATTTCCCTGCACGTAGGAATGAAGATGGGAACCCTGGAAAAGAGATTCATGAAGCCCAGATCCCTTCCCCGGAAAACCTCAGGGGTCCCCCGGGGCTGCGCATCCCTGTCCGGCCGCCTCAGCCCCGCATCCCGCACAGCCGGGCGGAGCGTCCCTGCTCCGAACGCACCGAGTCCCTCCAGGTTCGGGTTCTTACAGCAGCAGAGAGCCAGAAAGTTTCTCTGTCCATGTCACACTCGCAGCTCAGCCCCGGACACACTGAGCTGACACCGAGAGGGCGGGACAGCTTCACACACCACCCTTCCCTTACTCCCCACCTTTGCGCTGATTTAACACGGTATTTAGACAAACAGCGAGGCCGGCTGAGTCCCCTTCGTTTGGAGGGGGGACTCTACAATTCCCACGCACCGAAGGGAGCAGCGATCACCACGGGCAAGGGGAGTGGGGAGCGCGGTTCGCGACCGACGGCCAAGGGAGCCGCTCTGCCCGTGCTGCGGGGGGGCTCGGCCGCGGCCGAGGGTCCTTCCCCGTGACTCTGACCCCTCCATCACCCCACGGACAGCTCCGGGGGAGGCAGCAACCACCAGCAACACCCCCTTCCTGGGATGCCACCGTCCTCCCGAGCCGGTGCATACCCCCCACCCGCCCTCAGGGATGGGGAAAACCCCAAGAGGAGGAGGAAAATCTCACCTCTTCGCAGGGCGGCAACTGCAGGGCGGCCGCCTGCCAGCCCAGCAGCCAGCAGCACACC
>VZTJ01000487.1:3867231-3878842 GCA_013397795.1 Orthonyx spaldingii | reverse complement strand
CGCGGAGCGCCCGCGCACCCCTTCCCGGGTGCTGCTGGGGATCACGGCCCGCTGCTGCTGCTGCCGGACACCCCCGAGCCCCGGCCGCGGGCTGCCCCTGGCCCTGCGCCCCGCCTGCAGCCGGGCATAACCCCGGCGCCGCCGGACACCGCGGCCCCGCCGGCCGCCCGCCCCGGCCGCCGGCACCGCCACAGCCGGGAGGAGGGGCCGGCAGCGGGAGGAGGAGGAGGAGGAGCGGCAGGGGAGGAAGGCTGGCAGCGCAGGCGCACGCTGCCGAGCCCGCTCCAGCCCCGGAGTGGCCAAGGGAGCGCGGAGCATCCTCGGGATGCATCGCGCCAGCCCCAAAACCTCCGCGACGGGGGCGGAACCGGGGAGCGAAGCCCGCGGGCAGCGCCGGCGGCACCCCCTGTCTGGAAGCTCAGGCCCCGATGGGCCCCGGGATGGGAGCGGCACTGTGGGATGGGATCCCCCTTTCCCCGGCCCTGCCGTGGGATGCTGGCCTGCATCCCCCACCCCCGCACCATCCCTGCCCATGGCAGCGCCAGGCGGCGCGGGGGGTTGCACCCATCTCCCTGTACCCATCTCCTTGCACCCTTCTCCCGGCACCCATCTCCCTGCACCCATCTCCCTGCACCCATCCCCCTGTACCCATTTCCCTGCACCCTTATCCCTGCACCCTTCTCTCTGCACCCGTCTCCCTGCTCCTCCGACGCCAAGGATGTCCGTGTCCCCCCTCAGGGAGCGATCCCACCAGGGATGTGCGCTGGACCGCTCAGCTCCTGGCCAGAGCACGGCACCGACTTGCTCAATGAGATGGGAGAGCAGCTTATTCGTGGCCTGACCCACATTATTCTTATCCCCAGAATTATGCACGTTTCTCCCTCGGTGGTTGCCTTTCTGTCCGAATTTTGTCTCCTGATCCCCAGCAATGTCCAACTACTCATTCCTAATGAAGTGTGTGACTGCCTCAGGCACTGATTGTCCTCTGCCTCCCTGGCATCTCTGCCAGCCCTACTCACTTTCCTGCTCCTTCCTGGGTGTTCCTTTCTGCCTCCTCTTATCTAACTAGCAAACCCCAGCACAGGGCTTCTCATGTCTGGCACAAGATGTTCCTGTCCCTATTGATCCACCTTTTCAGACTTCAATACAAAGCCCTTTTTTTTTTTTTTTTCTTTTCTTTCAATTCATAGACTGACTTTTTCGGTAATTTTACTGCAGTTCCTGCTCACTGTGATTCAGGTTTGACTCAGCTTTTATTCACCTCATGAAAAGAGACGTGGGGTACAAGGGCAGAGTCAGATCTTTGCCTGCATCATGCAAGCCCTCTGTCCATCCCTGGCTAGTGTCATTGCTGTGACCATAAGCTAACACAAAAATGATACAATCTGCTCATTTTATGTCATTTGAGACCCTTGCTAGAGCAGTCAGGAAGGGAGCTCTTGTGATGCTCTGCTAACTGAGACAAGTTTGCAATTTCTCTTTGTTCTTGTACAGAGCCTTGCTCTGCTTTTAGCTCCAGCAGGAGGAAGAAAAATGGGTTATGGTGCTTCCATCAACAGCCCCACTGCTCACCAGGGTGCCAAACAAAGCACCTTGTGTAATCAGTTACATGAAAAAATGAAATTATCTTTCCAGAAAAAGTGGAGAACGGGATAGAAACCATGCTGCTGCTTTATGTTTTGTGCTTCTGCACTGGGTAGGTCACAGCGTTGAGCCCAAGAATTTGTTGCTCACCTTAACCACAGGATAAAATCCAGTGTCTGAGGAGCACTGATTTCAGCTGGAGCAGCAGTTCACTTCACCTTCGGTAAAATAAAGCACACAAAGATGCAGGCACTCCCAGGCATGCAGCAAGGGACTCACTCTGAAAATATATCAGGAAAAAAAATATTGGTTGGATACCGTGTGTCTTTCGTGCAAGGAAAATGGGTACAAGGTCAACTTGCAGCAAAGTGCACTTCTTGCTGCTGACCTCGAATAATAATTCAGAGTGGGAAGCAGGTCTGGGGGGCTGCTGGCAGAATTTCTCTCTGCAGTGTGGGGTTTCTGCTGCTGATTCCCAGAGATCATCCAGAAGGCAACAGGGCTGGCAGGAGTCAGTTCAGGTGAGCAGGACTTCCATACAGCACAGGGATGGGTGAGGAAAGGGAGTACCAGAGTGTGCTTGTCAGCTGCTCTGTCACCCTTTTGCATCACTAAATTATTTAACCTTAAAGTTCAGAGTGGGGCAAAGTCAATTTACAAATAAAAGGCTGCATGCTCTTCAGGACTCACTGTGTGTTCCCAAAGCTTTTTTTACTGTCCTCTGTGGGACTTGATGTCTTCTTAGCAAGAAAAATCGCTACGATCTGAGATTTTTTTTTTTTGTCTTACTTTATGTTTCCAAATGACACACGGTCCAGAAATTACTTGAGCTTTACAAGCAATATCATCACTTTGGTTGCTGTGCTATTTGAACAGGATCTGAAATGCCTGTGATATTAAATCCTGCAAATCTTACCTGAAAACAGAATGGCAAAAATTCTGCAGTGCGCAGTAAGCATGTGGCCAGCAGAAAATAAAAATTATACTATTTTAAAAATTAATGAGCTTACATAGACATTAACAAATGAGGTAGAGGAAAGCAGTGTGGTATTTAAGACATATTGTGTAACTTTAACACAAAAAAAAGTAGCACCTATATATAAGGCAGCAGAGAGAAGGGAGTTTTAAATCTAGTAAGAACAGATAGTAGGGAGCGAAACAGAGGTTTGAGATCTGTATCTGAAATCTTGACCTAATATTTTGAGTCAAGTGAGAAGATACAAAAGTACTAACTTACAAACAATTACCCAGCTCAACTGTGTTAAAGTACAAGAGAAAAAGAAAGGAAAAAAGGAAAGTAATAAGTAATAATTTATAATGCAACAACTGTGTAATGTGTTTCAAGCTACATCTCCCCTATTGCCTGAATTTTATTGTGCATCAGCCTGGTATAAGTTAAAGATGTAAAAGTGCACCTTTCTAGTGCTGTTCTAAGTTGTGCCCAGAAAAAAACCAATAGCTTTCAGGCATTTCAGATCCAGACCTGTAAACAGCTCTTCCTGACACCAGCAAGATGCTGAAAGTTAATCATGGACTTTGATGTTTGCAAAGCTCAAGCCATAGGTTTCCCCGGTAGCCACGGAGCTGGGGCAGGGAAAGAGCCATATGTCACTGATGTTAATGACACCAAGTGAAAGGGAAAATTAAACGGCTGCCAGCTACTGTTTGGATGACAGCAATTAGTAACTGCACTTGGGATTAGTCAGGGCTGTGGGCTGACAGTGGCCTGCGTGGGAATACATCACACGGTAAATGAAGCTATTAACCCTTTTCTGCTCCGGCTGTTTCTGGCAAAATCGCCTTAAAAACCTTGCCTGCACTCACATTTCACTGCAACTTTTGGAAAAGCTAATCAACATAAAGCAATTTCATTTGTTGAAACTCATTTTCTAATATTGTTGACTATCCATGTGGTTAAGTTTTGTGATTGCTCTACAAGAGTAACTGCTTTCCCACAGAAGGTAACATTCTTTTGTCTTGATAACACATCCATCTCTGAGCTCTACCACAGTGTGTCCTGCTCAGATTTCTCCTTCTTCTTGTGAACCATATAAATTTTCCCATATATACCTGGTCATCTATGTACTTTCCCTGAGGGAATACTTTATCTGAGACAAAAATTAACACCCTTTCAAGACATCATGTCATCCTGATGCTTTACTGAGTGCAGTTCAAGAAAGTCTTAAAATATGTGCTTGCTCCTACAAATGTTCTTACTTCTGGACTTCCAAACTCCTCAAGCTCTTTGGAAATTCAAGATACATAGCAATAGCCAAAGTATGTTTATACCCATGCCTCTGGTTCAGCTCTGACCTACGTAGACATCACTTATACTTTCAAGTCATTCAAGGACCGTCGTGACTCCATCCTCGAATAATCTGGAGAACCCTGCTGAGAAAGCTGATGTGACGGCTAAGCAGTCACTGTAAAAAAATGGGTGGCATATGCAGTGAGATCTCTCTCAGGTTGTCCTGTAGCACATGGAAATACCCGGTGCTGGGATTCACCTCATTTAACTTTGTCACCCGCAGCCTGTAGGGCTTTGGAAATGCTCTTCACTCTCCCCTTATTAAAAAATAAGCTATAAACACATCAGAAACCTTTTTCTAACTGGTAACTGAAAGCATCCAGAGCTGAAAGTGAAGGTAGCCTTCATCAGACATTGTTTTAATCATCTATTTTAGGAGGAGTTGAATGTCTTCTGTCTCCAATAACTGCACAGGTAGTTCTGATACAGACACATGGTGAAATGCAGCCCACCCTAGATCATTCTCTGCTGTCTAGTGAGGGTCCTCTTTACACAAGGTTCATGTCCTCCAGCTTTGGGTGTGTTTTAAGTGCTACATGTCTGACTTATACTCCACACTCAGCCCCACCTGCATCCAACCCAGAGCACAGCACAGGGAAAGGGACCTGGCACAGGAGTTGCTGGGCTGTGTGAGGCAATTGTGAGGCTTCATCACGTAGCTGTAGCCTCCTGATGTAAACCCACACCTGAAAAACAAGGAAACAAGGCTTTCTGGATAGAGAAAAGCCAGGATCAGCTTTACTGCCTTTTCATAATTCTCACTCCTAGATGTAACATTCAGCATTTATCCCTTTCCCTCCTTTGCTCCTCAATGCTGTATTTTTGCCTCTTCTCCCTAGAGATGTTTAGAGTGCCTGTATTTTGCTTTTCTAGCTAACTTCATCTTTTGGATCCACTTTAAACATCTGGAAGCCTTCAATTTGTGATTTCTTTGTTCATCCTTTCTCTGATTGTGACTTTAGTTGAATTTTCCTTTTAAATCTTGCTCTTGGGTTGGCACTAGAAGAGTTCCTTGAATATACACAATTTAATATTAGCTGTGCAAAGGTGAGCCATAAAAGACTCAAAGCACTTCTGCACCATTTCTATCCACAGGCCTGGAGAAGAGAGGTTAGAGACATAATCTGCCTTGCTTGAATCTGAATCACAAGAAATTCAGCTATAAGAGAGGAATTTCTCTGCTTTTGAGATAGCCACATGATTTGACAGCTCTTTCTTTGCTTTCTAAACTAAGGGGAAAATATTCTTTTTCAGCTTTATAATGTATAGATGATCTGATTCTCCTGCCTGCCATATATAGAATAAAAAGAGATGATCACTGCATTAAAACCAGTTAGCATGTTTGTTTTGAGTAAGAAGGAATAGCAAGGGTAAATATTTCCAAGACAACTGGGGACAGACAGCAAGATCAGCATCCAAAGCCTTTTACTGCTGCTGTTAGGGTTTCTTAGCCATTCATCCACAGGCGTCTTTTCCCAGCAGACCTATTTATCTGCTATCAGGTAGCAAGAGGGTTTTGAGCAATGATGATTCTCTTGACCTTGTGTGCAAAATCAAGTCTCGTTAGAGGATTCCCAGGGACCCACAGTGACCTGGTTGTGTCCAAAGAGGACATGCCATCTGGGGGGGCTGGGTGAGCAATCTGAAAAGTAATGTGGTGTAGACTATGAGAAAGCTAAAATCTATATGATCTGCCTGTGTTGATTTGGTGTGTGAACTAAGTTAGGAGGAATGACACGGACTAAATTGCTTTCTGCAGCAGAGAAGAGTTGTTTGGTGTAACCCTGTATTCATTTCAATAGTGATGCCAGGTGTGTTGAGGCTGAGCACGTCCACTCTAGGCTGGCAGGGGCTCTGCAGATGCACTCTGGGCTCTAGCAAAGAGCAGAAGGCAGAGCAGCCTCCACACAGTGCTGTATTTCTGACCAAGGAGTCCCTGTGTTACCCAACTTCTCCAGTCACTATTTGTCCCTTGTGACACCACCAAAGTGTCAGGGACCACTATCCCACAGTGTGGTGAGGAGAGCTCCCTCTCCCACCTACCCATCAGAAGCATCTTGCTTTTCTAGGAAAATCAAAATCAAAATGTCACAAGGTTTTCACACAGTTCAACCAGATGACCTTTAAAGGTCCCTTCCAACCCAAACCATTTTATTATTTTATGATACTGTCCTCTGGAAGGAAACAGGACTCATATTTTCTATTGACTTGCCTGATCTTGATGGAAGTTTTGTGATTAAAACGTTGCATTTTCAATGATCTCTCAAAGGTCTTTCTGCTTCCCCTGAATCAATGACAATATCTCTTCACTCTTCAAAAGCTTCAAAGAAAACAATACCAGGCACTCCCAGGGACATCGATGGGAGCCATCCTGAGCCAACATTAAAATGCTTTGAAAGTCCCACCTGCTTGATAGACAGGAATTTTTGTAGCTAGGGCATATTTTATCACCTTATTATTGCTATGGTTGGTAGCAAAAATGAATTGAGCTGACACTGCTGATAGCACTGACGCATGCAATGGCAGCAAATGACTGCAACTCAGTATTAACAACAATATTGATTTTCTGCTCTCAGGAGAGCCTTTGTAAACTTTCAAAACCCATTTTTTCCAAATAAAAAGCACCAAACTAAATGTCAGAGATTGTAACAAAATCATTTTAGTAGAAGCCAGAGGTGTAATTCATCGTGTGAGAAGACTGACTCTGATCTCATGTACGTGGGTGTGAAATTGTGCTGGCCCTACGCAAGCACGTGACTGAAATGTGACTTTTCAAGGTGCCTTCAAGGTGAGGCTGTGGCCTGATCTACCCTGACCTACAAGTCAGTGCGGATTCCCATCTCCCTTTGTGGGGCTTCAGCTGTCAGGAGGCTGAAGGAGCAACATGCAACATTCACTTGGCTCCTAATCATAGAATCACAGAATGGTTTGGGTTGGAAAGATCACCCAGTTCCAGCCCCCCTGCCATAGGCAGGGATGTCACCCACTGGATCAGGCTGCTCCTGTGGGTAAGGATCGATGTAAGACAAAGCAGGGCATGTGCTGTTAGATGATTTTGCACCTATGACAGGGAAAGCTTAAAATGCTCAGTGCTCTTCGCAGCTTTCTTGGCACCTGGGAACCCTTTGCCTCCATCCTCACCAGTCCTGGAAGCAATGAATACCCTCAAACGTGTGTGCTAATGCAAACCCTTGGTAACAAGCTCCTCTCCTCTCTGCCGGTTATTGCAATTAGATGAGCACATCCAACTGTCACATGCATCATCTGTTTGAGGAGTTATTTTATCCCCACACGGCGACAGTCACCGTTCAGGCTCTCTGTAGCTCAGCTCTGGATGAGTCACGGCACATTTACCCAGCCCATCAGGCTCGATTATGATTAATTTCTGGAAACGATTTCTGCAGCCATTCAGGTGCCGCGGGCAGATGCCTGCATGCTCAAAAATAAACATTGTGTAAACCTTTTGCCTGTCTTGCTGAGTTTACAGCCTCCCTCTCCTAAAACTCCCACACGTTTTCATTCATTAGACCCAGCTCACTCTATTGATCTTCATGGAAAAAGAGGGAGGTTTGGGGCCAAACCCAACAGAGGAGCAGCTCCCCCATCCTGGGGGCTTTTACCCCTTGCCGAGAGGGAGGACCGCTTGTCTGGGGAAAAGGATGCACAGCTCTGGAGGACAGCTGGGCTTTGCATGGCTTTCTGCAGGAGGAGGGAGCAGACCTGTACATTTCACATCAGCCCTGTCCCCACCTCCAGGAGATGCCTCAGAATCAGCCTTGGTTGCTCCCTGTGTGGTTTCAGGGTGAATTGTCTCTTAAAGCTGGTGCTCTGAGTCTTACAAAGAGTATCATAGCATCTTTAGGAGTAAATCCCATTTCCCTCATGAGGAATATGGCAGTATTTGAACAGGGAATATACCTTTCTCTGCACATTTGCTTCTCCAGCTGCCTCAGGATGATGTTGTTTTGACACAAAGTCTCAGTTTGATTTGTTTCACAAAAATACTGATTGCTCTGTCAGCACCTTTAAATTTGGTAACACACCGCAGCCTTCAAAACCCACAAAGGTAAATTTGCAATTTAAGGGGTGAGGTGATTTATTGCACTATAAATAGCTTGCTGCATTAACATGCCAGTGCTCAAGTGGCACTGAGCTAAGTAGAATACTTGTAATTTTTATGCTTTATTAATTGTTCCCTTGTGAATTTGCTTTCCTCACTAGGGTTATGTTGGTGTCAGAATTTCCCCCCCTCTTTAAAATCACTGCTTAACTTACTACCCTACCCAAAGGCAGTAAGTAATTCCATTTTCCTCAACATCTTTCCCAATGCCCCCTTTCCCTACAAACTCACTTGAAAGAAAATATTTTGAATTAAAAGTCTGTGAGGCACTCTGGTTCATCTGCATCAGATTCATCTTTCTGAACAGAGATTCCACTCATGTGCCAACCCCACTGCTTACAAAGATGTAGAGCAGCACAGCAGGGGTGAGTCCCTGAGAGAGAGCTGAGTGTGGTGGTAAAACAAGAGCTCCAGGGACGTGTTTTCCACTCATATCACTGCCACCAACTCATTCCGGGTAAAATTTATTCTTTTGCAGAACATCACTTCAAAACTTACACCTTAGTTAAAGGCTTACTGTGGCTTCTGTTGTCCCAGGGAAGCCACGTCATATTTCTTTATTTCAATGTCTTTCTCTGTAAATTAGTTATTTAATCAGCCTTTGAGATGTTTGGATGAAAAGGACTTACAGCAGGACAGGAGGGCTTTGTCTGCCAGCTGCTTATGGCCAAAAAAGTGCAGTATCTGGCAAGTGGAATGCAAGTCTCCTTGATCCAAGCTTCTTTAGGACCATGGATGCTCATGCTGGAGCATTTGTCTGCTTGTCCTTGGCACATGGATGCTCATTGCAGCCTAGACCTGTCCAAGAAGAGGTAGAGTATGATCTGTGAGGAGCCTGGTCCTGGCACAGTTATTAGAGGGGGGTGCCAGCCAGGCCTCCAGGGCCATGAGGGGGATCAGACATCTCAGGATGGGACCAAACAGCCCATCCCAGACCAAAAAAATGACAGACCACTTCACTTGATGAGGGATGGGAAGATTTGTTTAAACACCTTGTGAAACTATGTATTAACTCATCCCTAGATATTACTGAGAAATAGTGAAGGTGAGGACAAGGTGAATCTTTAGTACCTCTGGCTGTAAAAAATACAAACACTAACGTCATTGGAAACCCACAGACCTGCAAGAGATCAGAGGGAGTGAATTTGAAATTAACTTAGCAAAGTGAATAGTGTATTTGAATTCATCTCTAAAAATGTGCTTTACCATGGAGGTAAGGTAGAATGTCAGCCTGAGGTTAAAAGCTTTGTCAGAGCAATCTCTGTTTTAAGACTTAGAGTGACCCTTGATATTTATCAGAGTAATGAAATTACAGGCCTTTTCAAAAGGCTGATGAGAGGTTGTACTCAGCCCACCCATCATAACAACTGAGCTGAACAACTCGCTTCTCTATTGCTTTCCCACAAGCAGAGACAAATCCTGCAGACAGAATATTCTTGTTTCCAGGCATATTTCTGCCAAACTTCAGAGTTAATTAAATATAGATATATATTTAGATACAGATATATTTATTTATTTTCTATTCTTATTTAATTAACATCTATATCTTTAGCATCTAACATAATACCTATATATATATATTTCTGGTGGCTGAAGTGGCCAAAAAGAGGACACCCAGCTGACCCCCAAATGCTCCAGATGACCCGACAGGCAAAGATGCTGCAGGCAGCAGGGATAACAGAGGTGACTCAGCCTTCTCCTTGCTGTGTCACACGCAGCTGGACAGAGGCAGACGTCACTCCGCAGGCACAGACACAGCGAGGCACTCCCCACCTGGATGTGCAGCCTGCTGCTCTGTTGGCAATCCAGGGGTGCCTGAGGCCAATGGTAAACAGGTCTTTAATTTGCTGAACACAAAACAAACACAGAAGAGAAAAACTCGTGAAGCCAAACTGTAAAGAAGTCCTGTGTCAGAGATATCAAATGAGTAAACTGGAATTTCTTTCCAAGTACAACTCTTCCCTGTCTAGTAAATGTAGGTAGCTGATACTGCCAAGTACTTTCCCTTTTCTTTCCCCAGAAAATCACTGGAAAACACTCAAAATTTCGAAGAAAAGAAGAACCAACAACATGCCTGTGTCCCTGAGAGTGAGGCAAAATTTAGACATTTTGTGGGCACTTGTGTAAGATGAATTGAGTGCTTCATCCTGTTCCAGTTGCAGCTGAGCTCTCTACATGGGCACCTACATGAGATCCAGCTTCCCAAAAAGCTGCTTTCTGTGGGTACCCCTTTGTGTGTCTCCAGCAAACACAGGCAAATGGGATTCCATGAATAAAATATCAACCAAAATCAAGTTTTCTGGAGGCAGTGGAAGCACACTGGGGTCAAGAATCATTCAAATCCTGAAGGTTTAAAAGTAGCACAGCCATTGTGAAGTCCGATTCCACTTTTTGTCACCCAACATTCTCGGGGTTTTTTGCTGATGGACTGCAAGCCTGGCTCAGGCCAGGTGACCAGGACCTTTTCCATCTGTAATACATTCACCTCATGTTTTTCAGGCATCCCATTGCCAGCACAGAGGAAACTGTAAGGTATATTATAATTTATCTTTTGATATGTGACTTTAAAACTAATAACTGATTTAATATTTTGCATTTTATTTAGTGATGCTCATTTTACTCTTACCTTAAAGCTTTCTTACTCATTCCAGAGATTTAAAAAGTTCTTGGCAGAGTGACAGCCAAGGAAGAGCAACATTAAGACAAAGTCAGCGTGCTGTGCCAAACATCCTGAAGTGGTGTCAGGAATTCCCAAAGCTGACAACTGAGTTTATGGAGAAGGGACTCTCACTTGCAAACGTCAGGCAAAGCTGCTGTAATATCCAACAAGACTGCGTGGGGAGAGGTAGTGGAGTCTCCACACAATTGCAGCGCTGAGTTTATAACACATATTTAGTAAGTGAGCTAAGAGTAAGTGTGTTTTGTACCAACTGCAGTTCTGATTGAAAAAGGTTGTGGGATGATTGTTATCTATTGAATTATTGAAGGATTTTGTCCTGTTACACTGATTTGCTAAAAATAGCCTAAAGCTCTCTCTGATTTTTAAGGTGGAGCCGTTGGAGTACCCAACATTTCAGAGCCATCTGCTGTGCATTTGGATTCACACGGCTTATTTCAGACATCTGTACTAAAATGGGATGAATGACATCCAACAGACACCTATTCCTGTCTGGCTGGGATAGTCCTAGGAACTTGTTGAAATGCTGGTATCTGTGCTGTAGACACACCTTTGCTCAGGGACATCCCAAAATGGTGCCTTCAGAGAATAGTTAAAAATCACTAACATTGCTAAGAATATTTCCACTTGCCAATGAGGATTAAAAGTGACCCTAGAGAGCTCCTACAAAGCATTTAAGTGATTAGAGCGCATATTAAGTCTGTTGTTTTCACCAAGATTGTATTAAACATGAAGATATTTCTCTATGTTAGGGTCCACAGGAAACAGCAGGGATTGATGTTTCACAGTTGGTGAAGCTTAACTGTCCTGTTTGGAATTCCTTATTCTCAAAAACTGTAAAACCCCACAGTTTTCTCCATGAGGAAACTGAATTTTAAATGCTTTACAAGTTTCAGAGTGCTCTTATTTTTGGACTGGAAAA
>VZTJ01000487.1:3846327-3867192 GCA_013397795.1 Orthonyx spaldingii | reverse complement strand
TTTTTTTTTTTTTGTGCAGAAATGCAAAGTTATCATGTGCAATTTATATTAAACTAACATGCCCTCATTGGCATGATACCATTATGCAGGATAACTGAAAGCAGAGTCCTTCCTAATCTTAGAAACACAGGTCTGGAAGCAATCTCCAGGGCAGGGGATACCTCATCCACATTCCAGGCACTGAAACTCCCGGCCTTGTGAAGCAGTTCTGGGAGCTGCTTTTATGGAGATCATTATCTTTCTTAACCTCTATGCAAAATTCATAGCACTGAGAGCCAGGATTCACTTTACATCAGTCACAGTAATAGTCTGACACTCCTGAAGTCCTTATTATCCTGTACAGCAGAGAAATATATATATATATATATATATATATATATATATTCAGTTTTCTTTTTGATTTAGACCTGACAGGACAAATTCTGTCTCACAGAACCATTTTTGCCCTCTTAATTCATAAAGTCATCCCCTGAAAATCCACTTTTGCCACCCAAAGAAGATCTGCTTTTAATCACATCATTAGGAGAATCACTCTCGGATCTGCTGTAATGCAGAACTGCCCTGGATTGCCTCAGAGAGCAGCTTGGGACAGAAAACAGCATAAACTGCTCTTAGTCTTCACTGTAAACTTGGAGCCTAATAACAACATTTCTTCATCAAATACAGTCAAACCTGCAGATTTACAGAGTAAATGAGTTGGAACTCTGGGGCAAGGAATAAATAGATAAAGCAGAAGCAAAGCTGATGGAGAAGGAGCAATGTCCCACTTGTGTTTGTTTGATAAATGACTGTTTTTCAGGAGGAAAATACAGAACCATTGATCTGAGGCCCCTTCACTGCCAGCTGATTACATGGACAGAGCTTTAAATTTGGGTGGAGCACCACTACCATTTTCATGGGAGATTTCAGATTATATGTTATTCCAGGTTATCATTACAATTGTAAGAGAAAGGACTCCAGTGTGACCCTGATACCTGGGATTTGCTTCCTAGCTAATCCCTGTCAACAGTGATGCTTACGGACCATCATCATTTCCTGTTCAAATTTTATTGCCAGGGGAACATTACCGAACAAAAAGATATAAATCACACAAAACCTGTTTACATGCTTAAGTTTTAATCACAGGGGACCTGGGGCTTCCAAGTTCTGTTTTGGAAAATGCAATAAAGACATACAGAGATGGAGAATTTACCTCATTAGGAAAAGTTCCATGTACCATGCTAGCTTTTTATATATTTGGGCTTTTTGGTTTTAAGAATTACATAAGAATTCATATGAACAGTATTCCCCCTGGATAAAACTGAGAGGAAGGAAATCTCAATGCTGTCACACAGTAAAATACCATCTGCTTCTATTTAAGAAATCCACGATAATGGAACCCAAAACACTTTGATCAGATGTTTAAATGTGAGTTTTGAATTAGTATTCCAGATCAGCCTCGTAAAAACTTGTCAGCTCCAAAATTGCTTGTCAGCTCCTTTCCATGACGACCAAGAAAGAAAAAACAATATTTCATTCTCTGAGAACAATAAAAACAGACTTCCCCACAAATCCGATGAGTTTGTTACAGCACAGAAGAACACCCTGACGTGTACACAGACCGTATGCAGTAATAAACAGCAGATTTGGGTCAGACCAAATGAAATGGCTCTTACTCTGAATCATCTAATTACAGAGCATTTAACAGCCTTTTTCTATATATGTAAATGGGGCTTTAATATTCCAACATACTAAGATTGCAGAGTGAATACCGTACAAAATGAAGATTGAGTAGAAAAGTAAAATGGCAGAAAGGTGTCTCTCCTATCCCCAAAGAAAGATTAGGAATCTCAAAAACAATTCCATGCATATCAAAATAAATGTCTATGCCTGACTGCAGAGACACCACATGACCTTGTAGGGATCTCTTTAATCATGGCAGGACATGGCCGGGGGAATGGAACAAGGGGCTGAGGGGAGACCTCATGATAGTCTTCAACATCCTCACAAGGGGAAGAGGAGGGGCAGGCACTGATCTCTTCTCTGGTGACCAGTGACAGGACCTGAGGGAATAGCCTGGAGTTGTGTCAGGGGAGGTTTAGATTGGATAAAGGAAAAGGTTTTTCACCCAGAGGGTGGTTGGGCACTGGCACAGGCTCCCCAGGGAAGTGGTCACAGCACTGACAGAGCTCAAGAAGCATTTAGACAATGCTCTCAGTCACTTGGTGTGACCCTTGGGGTGTCCTGTGCAGGGTCAGGAGTTGGACTCGATGATCCTTGTGTGCCTCTTCCAACTCAGGATATTCTGTGATTCTATGAGTTGCTAATGTGATGCTCATGAGCTTGCAAAAACCAAAAATTCCTCTCCAGCAGCTATAGCATCTAATACACAGACATCAAAATATCACAGATCATACCAGACTAGATTTATTCCAATTCTTTCTGACTTTCCTGTTTAATTTGCGTATTTGGGACTTGGTATTGCCCACTTTGCAACTCGTTTGTACAGGAAAAATTACCCAAGGTGTGCATACCAGGGAAGTGAGGGGCCTGGGTGGGAAACACGAGTACCTTTGCCAAGACAAATAAAGCTGAGCAGATGGAATCATTAGGAGATTTTTAAGAATGTCTTATATCCTGTGAAATATACCTTTGGATTCCCCAAAACACTGAATGCCTTCCTGTAAAAGCCTCAAGGAGCAAACAGAAAATGCTGAGGTTATTTCAGTCTGTAAATGACTGCAGCCTCAAGAAGACAAACTCACTCTTTTCCTTTGCGCCAGCAGCAGGATTGCTTCCAAATCTGCTTAGAATCTAATAAATCATTCACATCACCTTTGCTTTTAATGGATGAATATTCATGGTGATAGTTTGCAATTATAATTTGTAGGATGCTAAATTTCTGGCAAAATTTGCACAGAAATAACCAGTTCCTTTTTTAATTTTAATGATCACACATTTTTAAGGCACTTGTTGAAGCTGACTATAGGAATTCAGATGAGTACTGCCAGTTAGTGAAGCTCCAAGTATGCAGAGTGTATTGCTAATAAACACACAGGTGATAGCTTTGATGGAAGAAGTCCCACTTGAGTTCCTCACTATTTTCATCTTTCCCTTTGGATGTCCACAAAAAATTGGTGCAAGTGAAGTTTGGAAACAGGCAGAGATGAATTGTCATCTCTGATCTTTCCATGTGTCACACTGGCACTCCTGGCTGTGCAAGCTCTCACTCATTTGGCAAAATAAAGCCTGAGCTGTTTTCTCCTCTGGGAGTAAAGCACAAAGCTGAACACCAGGATTGAAAGAGCTTCACACCAGGCGTGAAATTTCTCCTTGGTATCACAGCTAATCTGTGTAGAGGGAGCATCTGTTCACAGAGCAATTTGGGTATTGGTGATGGGAGTTGGGTGACTCAGTCCTGTGCAGATGAGATCTCCAGTGGCTCTGTAGGTAACCTACAGCTTCCTCGAGGCCAGCTCTGCTTCAACTCTGCCAAAGTTAGTGGAGATGCACAACACTGACTCTGACTCTCTGGTGCAACCATCCTGAGGAACTCACCTGTTCCCATATTGTTCCTAGGCAGTCTTATTTTAGTGCAATTACATTTATTATACTGGAAACTTTCTCATTAAAAATGTAAACAATGTTATGGCAAAACAAGCACATGTGCTTTTATTCCAGGCTGCTTTCTAAATCTCAGATGTCCTTTCACAGAGCTGAAGTAACACAGGGATTGTCATGTCAGCAATTTTCTGAAGGCTAAGTACTAAGATTTTATTAATATTTTGCCTCTGTAAAACATTCCAATGGTATTAAAACACCCATGAAACTTAACTAGTAAGAGAGTTTTCCTCTATTTATCCAATACTGTACTTTCAGGTGTGTCAGGGCTGTTGCAGGATCTGGATGGCTTGTATTCAAAAATCAGTTTCAAACACAAATCTGTCCTTTTCTTTCCACTTCTTTCCCTCCCCCTCCTTTCTCCCTCTCCTTCCTTCCAAATCTCTAATACTCTAAATAGGATATAAACGCCTGGACTGTAAGTGTGGATTCACTTCAGGGTTTGACAGAGAATTAAACTATTTTGTCTCCTAGCAATGGAGTGACAATTCAGCTATTTTTTGCAAAAATCTGTACCACTGCTGTGCACTGACCCCATCTCCCTCCCTTGGAACCAACTCTGCTGCTCTCACAGCCCTGCCCAACCCAGGCAGCAGCCACAGCATGGATCAGACAAACCAGGAAGGGAAGAAAAGGCAAATCAAGGCAAGGCAAGGCAAGGTAAGGCAAGGCAAGGCAAGGCAAGGCAAGGCAAGGCAAGGCAAGGAGGCTTCATGCAATTAACTCTCAGCAGCATCCAGTTTAATGCCCGAAACTCTGAAAGTTGAAGGAAGATGACACACTACCACAAAGGCAGCTTTCAGGAGCTCATTACTATCTTAGTTCCAGATTCATGTGAAAAGATTTAGTATTTTCAAGAGAAATTCCTTGCTGGATGTGCCCTGGGAATGGAAACCAAATCCCTGTCCTTCAGCCAGCAGGTAGGACTGGGTTGGGTCAGGATTGCCTGGGACTCGTAAAGGAAAGAGAGGCAACTGTGAGGGAAAGATTGCCAGGGCAGAAATTAGCAGGGTGCAAAGTAGTAAGGAGGCTTTGTGACTCCTTATATCCCCTTTCTTATTTTCTTGTCTATTTAATGCTTTCCTGAAATCCTGCACTGACAGCACATTGAACTATTTAGCTGTTAACCATTTGTTCACTGGGCAAATGTATTGACTTACCATGTCCTAAGTCAAACTATGGGCTCTTTGGAGGAAAAACAGATCCTGCAGATCTCCTTAGATCTGTTGAAATAAATGGAAATGTGCAACTATATTCTAGCAAGGATATTCCTGATGAGATTCATTTCCCTAGGTACAGTTAACAGAATTCTGATTTAAAAAGCAGTGGCTTTCTCCAGAAACCACAGCTCTTCAAATTAATTCTGACTCAGCAGGGAGATTCTTTCCTTGATCAAGATGATCACCATTTCATTCAGTGCATGGGAGCTGCAGTGCTGAGTGTTCCCAGTTCCTAATGGCTATAAAATATAGCCATTAGGAATACTGGCTAATATTGGCTAATAAAATGGCTATGAAATATGTATGTGTAATGTTTTGTGACTTTTCACAGAATTTTTATAGGGTGAGACTGTTAGCTCAGCCATTGACAGGTATTTGCTGAGGTTATGAAATGGTGGAACCAAAATGCAGGCACCTAAGCCCCCCCCCAGTCCAATCTGCAATTGAAAAAAATTAGACACATAATTAATCTAAGTAAGTCTGGGAAGCACAGCTTGCACCAAGAGGGAAAAGAGACCCCTTTTCCTTCATTTAAGCAAAGAAGGTTAAAAGGTGCTTTGTTCACAGGTGCCTTGTTCACAGCTTGTACAAGAAACATATTTTGGATGCTAGGTGGTTCCTTCCCCCCCAAAAAAGACATAATGAGAATTATACCCAGCTGGAAACTGATGCTAAATAATTTCACATTAAAAATAAGATAAGGCATAGAATGGTAACAGGAAAGACAAGTCATGGAACAACATGTGTAGGGTTGTGTGGATTGTGTATTACCAAAAATCTTTAAATCATGGTCAGATATTATTCTGAAAGGACTGCTACAGCTGAAACAGAATTTCCCACACCATGAAGAAATTCCTATGTGGGATTTGGAGGTCTGTGCTATACAAGTGGTGAGTTAGTTAGAGGTGACTGCCTACAACCACTTGAAAAATTGAGAAATTCTTTCTCTCTGACCATCTCTCTGCGCTCTGTGCAAAGGAGAAGTTGATAAAACCACCATTGAAGCCATAACAGGAAGAGATCAAACAAGAGCCAAAGCAAACAGCAGCTGGCTCAGCAAATATGAATTTCAGGTAATGGTCATAAACAACAGGCTGCAATTGTGGATGCTAATGAAGTGAGAGCAAAGGTCAAATCATGTTCTTTAATAACGTGGTTGGTTCAAAATAGCAAACAAAATGAAAATGGCATTCACAAAAAAGCCCATTTGTGTGAGTAGTGCAGATAACTGATCCCCACCCCAGCAGTGCCTCAGTTCCTATAGCAGGCACAGAAGTGGTGCCTCCAAACACAGAGACAATGAAGAGGCACCTGGGACACTGGAATTGCTGCTGATCCTGCTGACCCAACTCCCTGTTCCATGGTATTCCTCAATCCCTTGATTTGCACCCTCTGCCATCTCTTCTCAGAGAAACACATTGTAAAGTGTTCAGGGTAAAACCACCTTTTTATTGCTTCTTTCTGTGTGGTGGGTCACACAAGGAGCTTCAGGTCTTGGCTTTGACACTTTGAATCTGTGGAAAGAGTTGTAACAGTACCATAATATTTCCTCCTTAAATCACTGTTGCCTGCAGAGCCCTGGCAATAAACAGAACTCACACTGGTTTCCAAGTACTGATGTTTAGGGAAGAGATTCAGCATTTACACAGACTCTGAGGACATTAATTCATAGCAGGTCAAAACCCAGAGAAGTTTGGTCTTGATGAGGTCATTGCTGGAGCTGGTTTCTTCCCCACTTGCTCGTGTGAGATTTCGGATGCAGCTGTGCAGACACACCAGGGGCAGGACACTGAGCCACACGGATGTGGAGACTGATCCAGACTCTCAGCTCCTGTGAGAAGCATCAGCCCTCAGAGAGCTGTAAGTAATAATCAGATTTTATGCTTATCACAAGAAAAATCCCATAATTGTCCTAATAGCTCTATGAACAATTTATCCCATTGTTTATTTCTTTGTTTACCAGTGCAGTAACCTGAACACAGATGGCCAGGAAATACTTTTTTCCATCATGTGACCTTTGGAGTCTATTGTCAGCTTGCTTTCTGCACCATGGAGCAAGTTCATTTCTGAAAAGGTAGAGGAAAAAGAACAGAACAGCCAAAAACTTTTTATTAAATGTATTTACTTGGGCTGGGGGATGTACCTCTGAGTCCAAACTATCTTGAAATCGGCTGTTTCAAAGGCAGAGAAATCTCTGGCTGACCCAAAATTTGTTTAAGTGATAAAAGAAAGTGTAAAAGATCTCACAGGAGAAACTAAGAACCATCCATGGAGTCAAGAGGGAATTCAGGAGGTAGGCTGAGGTCTGGGTCACTGCCCTGGGTCAGGATTCAATCCTGAATCCTCCATCTACCATGTTTGTCCTGTCTCTGCCACAGGGACATTTTACTTTTGAAACTCTGAGACAAAGACAGATGGAGGTAAAAAACCTCTTCTTCATTTCCCCATGTTCTAATGAGGATTGTGGTTCCCAAATTGTGATGGGGAAATGGTGGAAGGGTCATACAACCTCTGCACAGTAACCATTCCGCACTGAAAATGATCTCAAACTGGAAATGGCTATCTAAGGGGCCAAGGTGGAAGGAAAAATTAGAGAGGGGATTTCAAACTCAAAGAATAAATAAATAAAAATGTTTGCTAATTATGTAGTTCCAGGATATTACATCAATATTAATCAAACTTCATGGCATTTTAAGTCAGTAAATAATGTTCTCCTTATCTCAAAAACAAAAAATCTGCCAGGTTGACAATGATGAGAGAGAGGGAAAGAGGTGCTAAAACACACTAGAATATGACAGTGCTTGGACTGTCATTTAAAACCAGTCTTGTATGTTTGAGTGGAACTAAATTCTGTTATAATCATGTTATGAAACCACGAAAACCTGTATAGGAGCCCAGACTGGGGTATGTCAACCATGGGGACAACAGTGTAGAGATGATGCTCCAGAGACTAATGTATTTTAAAAAGGCAGCTCAGACATCTCCTTCTTAGAGAAAGGAAAACATAAATTTTTTTTTAAATATTTTTGGTTAGGGTTTTTTTAATGAAAATAGATCTTAAAAAGTCTCCTTTTTTTTTATCAAATCCAAATATTATTACCAGAAATGGCTCAATCAAAACCTTGTTTTACAGAAAGGCCCCAGTTTTGGAAAAAGGGTGAACTAAAAATTGAGTAGTTCTAATTTTCAACCAGGACAAGGCCATACTTTATGCAAGGTTAAGCAGCAATACAGAGGCAAAGTGAGGAGACAGAACTCATGTTTGCCTGCTCTGTGTGCAGCTTCACCACTATATAACACTTCTTTCCATTTCCTATTTGCAGAAGCAGAATGAAACAAATTTGCACAGAGCCGTCCAAATCAAAAAGCAATGATCACCTGCAATGAGCAAATAGAAAACGGTGTCATTCCTAAAGAAAGCTGTCTGACTCTCATATTTGCTGCTGAACTGGTGGTGAATTGGTTTTTTTCAGAGTTTTTTCTCTCTGACAAATTTGACTCCCCTTTCTCTTATTGGCAAAGCACAACATAGATATTTTTGTTAATTTACTGGGAAGTTAGTTCTCTCTACAATTTTTTTTGTGACTAAACCATGAAATGAAGTTGCACAGAAATAATATCTGGGAAAACACATCATATTTTTGTCACTGCTTCATTGAGATATTCACCTCTCTCTGGGCTCTTCATGCACATAATGGAGCCATCACACACTGCGAGGTTAAAAAATAGCTGCACAGAAAAAATGAACTTGACTGGCAGATTCTGTGAAGGTCACAGAGCGAGAGGGATTTCGCACAAATTCACACGGCACTCGGGGAAAATATCTCATCCTCCTGACTTCTGACAGGGGCCACATCCAAATGCCTTCATCTGACTGTTATGAACACTGGGAGAAGGCTGGGTGTAGATATAATCTCTACAAGTGACCTTTGCTGCCTCTCTGCCTTGGCTTCAGACATAAGCAGCTCCACATTCAGAAAATATTCAGAGATGAGTTCGGAGCACAATGGAAATCTGCACCTGAAACTCACTTTTTAATGCTGGAGTCTGACTTGGTGCTGCCAATGAACAGAGCAAAGGCAACTCCATCAGCCTGAAAAAGCAGGTAATAAAAGGTTAGAGCATCTCTACTGTCAATTAGAAGAGCTTCTATGGTCAAACCATCATTAAAAAAGGAAAGATAGGGGGGAAAGCCAGGAATCTGTGTAGCATCCTGCATCAGACCTGAAAGATGGACTGGCCTGACTCTCAGCTGCTGCTGCTGCAGGCAGCAAACAGCTCTGAGATTAAAGACACAATACTGATATGAAAAAAAGAAAACAAAACCAACCAAACAAAAAACCACAGCCCAAAAACCAAATTAAATCATGGATTTCAGCCACATCACTGCATATATAAATATATATAGATATATATATGTCAACAGTATTTATTTGTTCTTTTATTGAATTGATAACTTCAATATTCACTGTCAATTGCAGTGTACTTGGGCTTTTTCCCATTTTTTTCCATACTTTTCCATTTACTCCTCACAACTGCCTGTGGTGTCTAATACACACTACAGAGATATGTAAATTATTAAAGGCTGTCTTTTCAGGAGGGCTGAGGTGTTTATCAAGGTTTTTTCACATATGTAACCAGAATTATTTTTTTCCCAAAAGAATTAGCAGTTGCTAGGCTCTCTAATCATAGGACTGTTTGCCATAGCTGGCAATATTTCTGATATTATATCTGGCAATTATTTCTATTTGCCATAGCTGACAATATTTCTCAGCAGGGAATTTGCAAAAAGTCTAAAAGGGATTTGCAGCTCTCGTGCGAGGACCTCAAATTCAGGCTCTTTAACTTGCTTCATTTCCTGGATTCCAGCCATTCTGAAAAAGGCCCTAAATACCCAAATACCAATTAAAGAATTTTATAGCTTGGGATCCCATCATATATATTCCTGATCTAAATTCATAGAAGCAGTCATGATTGAAATTAGGAATATACTAAGGTATTTACACAGTGAGAATGCTGAGGACTGATATTTTTAATTTCTCCTGCTTATATGGATGTTCACATTGTCTTAAAGGGAAGAACATATAAGAACCAGCTCTCAAGACTATGATTTTAACATTGATGACTTCAGATTTTCTTTCCAAAATAGCTGATTGATGACAGAGTGTTTTAATTGGGATATTATTCATTTGAGGGGGGAAAAAATGGATTTTGTAATTTCTTGTTCTTCTTGTCAGTCCTGTAAGCAGAGCTGCCTTTTTTTTCCCTTGAGCACAGAGTTTTCTGACCACCAGTGACATATCAGCTGCAGAGGTGAAAAAGATCTCCTAGACAGTTAACTCAGAATCACCTGTTAGACACAGGCCAAGTATTCCTTCACTGTTCCTTACACTGATGGGCAAAACTGGTTGTTTTATGTTATAATGCCTCATTTGCTGCCAATAGCTTCGCCTTGTTACCAATGTTTGAAAAAGTTGCTTTTCTGAATTATGGAAACGTTTAGGATTAAGTGAGAAAAGGAGATGGAAATACAGATTCTCCACCCAGCTAAATTATCCCTCCTAAATTTTTTTGCCGTCCAGTGACCTCTGCTATCACCATCTTCTTATCCTGCCTCCCACTCCTTCTAGATACTGAGCTGCAGTGAAAGGTGCCCTGCTAGAAACTACATGCCATAGCTCAAGATTTGTGCTGATTTAATTTGAGAACAAATTCATTTTAAAAAAGATCGAGCAGATGAAAACATAAATTATAACAGGAACCAGGATGCAATTTGTAGTATAGCACTGAACTGCTACAATGCAGGAATGTGGCCATATGTTCGTGAGTGTAACATTTTGTCCTTTATTTTAATTCTGGTTGGCTCAAGATGGTTAGAAAGCTTTTACAAATGAGTTGAAGGAATGAATCTGACACTTGAAATGTACTGATCACTGCACTGGTAAGAGTGATTTTACTGGTTAACTCCATCAGTTTAGACTGAAAATCTATTAAAGAACATTGGACAGATTCTGACAAGAGCCATCCAGGTGGGATAAATCCAGATTTACAACCATATAAATGAGGAGGATATGACCCATCTGGCATGAATAAAAAAAATACATAACCACAAGATCTTCCAGATGCTTTCAAATCCCTGGGAGGATCACTGCTTTTCTCTCATAAGAGTCCTGTACAGAGAAATCTGCACTCTCAGAATTATCATAATGAAGAAACCCACAAATCATTTGCAAGCTCGAAGCAAAGTTTTCTGCTTGGACATGATCCAATCCCCAGTGCAGCAGCACTCTAACATTTACTGAGGGATTAGCACAGCCTCCAGCATCACATCCGAAACACCACAGCTCTGCAACCTCTGGCCCCACACATATGGCTGATGTTTGATATCAATGTGATTTGCACAAATGCTGCAGCTCTGCTGGCCCCGGGTGAGCTGACATTTGTGTCAAGAGCTGTCAGAGGAGAAAGCTGCCCTGTCACTTGGATCTGGGGGAAGAGGGAATCTCAGCCAATGGTAAAACCCTGATAACAAGTCTAGAATTTCTTAGTGCAATTCCTTTTCGAGCTGGTTGTGGACTAAACCCTGTAGCTCATGGCTGGGGATCAATTTGTCATGCTCCCGTGTACCCCAGCCTCCAAAAAAGCATTTTAGCTTCTGCCCAGCACTTGCTCCTGATCTGACCCCACTGAGAGGTGGATGGTGACTGCATGGCTTTGGGAACTTTCACAAGTTCTCAAATTGTTTAAAACGGCAACCCAAACCCTGTAGGGCCAGGGTGCTCCAAGGGAAGAGCAGCCATGTACCAGCGTACAGGTACAGAACTGGAGCACAAGCTGTGATTGGGACAGTCCTCTGGCAGGATGCCACACACCTGACTGAAACGGGAGGAGGGGGTGAACCTGGAGTATCCACCTGTGAACACATCCCCAAAGCTGTTTTCATCTCACAGGGCTGGAGTAGCCCCGAGGTTGCTAGCAGCAACCAAGCTGGATAAATCAGTGCTCTGGGAACAAAGAATTTGTCTTGCAGCCTGATACTCACACAACACCTGTGCTGGAGCACAACCAAAGGGAAGGACCGAGAGGTATTAAAGAGCTGAAAGGCTTTTTATTCCTGGAAGTTGAATTCACAGTCTAGTTTCTCATTTGATAAATTCAGAGCTGTCAGCTACAGGCACTTCAGGGCAGATTCGTTGTGTTGGAGCACAATGTGCTGTACTCACAACTGTGGTCCTGGAAGACATAAACACAAAGAATTGATTTCTCGCTCCTTTGCTTGACATGTGCCTGTCTGTAAATGCTGATTATAAACTCATTTTCCATGAGATCCATGTTCTCATCCTTTCTCTCTACTGTGTAAAAGAAAAGTATCCAAAATGCAACAAAGAGAAAACTGGTCATCTGCTAAAGGTGGAATGTACCACGCATGATGATGGCATATGAGCAATTCTTCTTACACTGGAGCACAAGCTAAAAATGAGATTTTCAGTAAACTAGAAAGGACGGACAGACAGACAGCCTGTATCTGGGACAACCTTCCTACTCATTCACTCCCTACAGATTCACATCCTTAGCTGGCCTAATTCTGCACAGTCCGACTGGCTCTTGCAGTGGAGTGAGTTTATAGCAGGTAATTATTCATCCCTACAAACGTAAGGGGTGTGGAGACCACAGAGGAGCAAGTCCATCTATAGCCTGAAGAACTGGATTTATCCTTCTGACCTCTGCAGATACTGCTAAAGCAAAGAGCTTAATGAGGAAAGGGAAAATTTAGGCACAAAGCATTGAATTAATTGTGAGGAAAAAGACCTGAGGCATCACAGTCCTCCCATCAAAGCAGGGACAGGTGCCAAAAGCAATTGGTTAAAATTCATTATACCATTCATTCTGAGGCAGAGAGCAGGCAGCACAGCACAGACTAAAGCACTGAACAGCTCCCAGCCACCAGTGAAGGATTTAGACCTGGGGGGTCTTGGACAATGCTTTAAATGCCCTGGAACAGCCAACTTCAGCTAGGGGACCCTGTACACTGCACTATAGACACAAGAGGGGCTCCTGGAAAGGCAAATGTGGAAACCCATTCTGCATTTTCATGTTGGGCTCAGGGCTCTCACTGGTGACTGAAGCTACTGATGGCAGTTTCACTGGTGGAACAAATTCAGGAATCATCCCCCCAGCGAGCAGCTTTAAATTAACCTGATTATTTCATCCCAGCTCTTTGACAAATGAGTCTGATTTATTTAGCTCATTTGAAACAAGTTCATTTTAATGAAGTTATTTATATAACTCAGTGATGCCATTAGCCAGATTACACGCTGTCCAAAGGGCATAATGCATGATCTCTTTTCCAACTTAAACCCCTTCTATTTCTTTCATCCTTTAACTTAAGTAGCAGGAGATCAGAACATATGTTCTTCTGTTTCTCTCTAGATGGCAAAAAGTCGTTTGACAGCTGCCAGGTATTATCAGCTCATTTAGTCACTTCTTCCCTAGCCTAGGAAATGAGAGTAGAATGTGAAACATATTTCTGCTAAATCACAGGGAAATACAGCCCTGTTTGATGTCCACAACATATCATTGTCACTTATGGAAATGGATATTATCCTGGCCACTGCCCTTTAAATTGTCAAATTTGATTTACTGCTTTAATTGCTTCTGAAGATTATCCTTGCTGGTTTTTGCATGTCTGTAAGAGGAAAAGACAAACCAGTTGTGGCTCAGGTTTCAAGTCCTACCCTGCCATAGATTTTCCAAGAGACAAACTTCTCACACTCATACTCGTGCTCATACTTCCCCACACAAGTGCATGGACACATGGGCACAGAAATCCACTCTACAGAGCACCTGGAATGTTTGAGCCTTGCTCTGAAAACGAGAGTGCTCTGGACAAGGGATGTGGGCACTTTAAATCACCACTGGAACTGGGCACTGGGTATAATCTTGCACTGCCACCCACTGGTTCTTGGTGAGTTCAGGTGGAATTGCCATCAGCAAGATAAATCCATCTGAAGAACTCGGCCATGCAGGACTGGACTGACATTATTGATGTTATTTATAAAGTGCTGAATTTGAAAAATACTACCTGAGGTCCAGATGTGCTTAAGCATCAGAGACCTCTCCCTGGTCCTTCTGATGCAAATGCAAACATTTCTCATGGTGTTGGAGGAGACAGAAAAGTGCTCTGGAGATTTCTGGAGAATAACCTTGTCTCCCTAAGTTTACCTCTCTTTCTTCTTCAGTGTGAGGCATGCACAGGAAATGTTAGGCACCTACATTCTAAGAGCACACATCCATCTGGACTTCACCTCAGAAGTGGTCCCTGATGGACTGTCTTTTCATTAACAAGGAAAAAAAAGGTGCTCACTTCTTTTTGCTTGAGAGCTTCTGGCACAATTCCTTCCCTGGGAGGTGGCAGGCTTCTGTCCAGACTTCTCCTCAGCATGGAACTTGGGTTCATGGGCATGTTCTCCTCAGCAGTGAAGCCACACAGAGAGATGTCTATGGTAGTCCCTCTGCAATCACTACTGCTCACATCCTGCAGCTCTCCTCTCTGACTTGTTAACAACTTTATGGGTTTATGCTGGAAACTGGGTCACTGGAAAGATCCAGGGCAAAGCAGAAAAACAGCAAAAATCACCTATTTTGGACATTTTTCTTAACCCACATCATTTCTGTCACGCAGCATTCTGGTAGGGGTGGTGGGGGGATCTGTTCCCTCTCTTCTCGTACAGAGCCTGACACAAACCCAGGGTAGGAAGCCTGATGCTCAGCAGGGGTCTCACACTCAGTTCCCTGGATTATGTAGAACTTTCAGATTACACCCTCACAGGAAAAAGCTGAGCCTAGTGACAGAAATCCTTGTCTGGCTCCAAGTGTGCTGGCTGCAGGAATAGGGTCTTTCTTTTTCTTGGTGCTTCTGGCCTTTAGCTCTAGCACTTTCAGCCACTCTCTGTGAATATGAGTGCTCCAGAGACCTCTCATGCAAAGCAAAAAGAATTTAAGCACCTCTTGGACAGTAGTTCTAGAAAGGAAATGAGATGTACCACTAATTTTTCAGCAGCTTTTTAGACATTTAAATTTGGACATTAAATAGGCTGATCCCATCCTTCACTAATTCCTTCAAATATTCTTTTTTTTTTTTTCAATATAAAAGCATT
The DNA here is from genome assembly GCA_013397795.1 of Orthonyx spaldingii. Taxonomy (NCBI): domain Eukaryota; kingdom Metazoa; phylum Chordata; class Aves; order Passeriformes; family Orthonychidae; genus Orthonyx; species Orthonyx spaldingii. Next base: position 3,852,215 of record VZTJ01000487.1, on the reverse strand, counting down.
TGGGTTGGTACCGGGGTTTTTTGTTTCCCAGAAAGAAACCATTGAAAGAAAGCTTTAATCACATTGTACATTGCAAGCTAAACAACCAGCAATGGATCACAGTATCAAGCATGCAAGATAAAAAGAAACATTAAAAACTAGGGCAGAAGTGACTCTCATAGCTTGTTTAGGTTGTGTCTTGAGTATATCTATTGACAGAAACTTCAGACTGCTATTAAAGAGAGACTGCAAGACCAGCATGGGTCTGAAAGGCTGCATATGTAAACATAAGAAAACCTTACACTGTGGGGAGTACTGCCACAAATAGATTTTCTTCAAGTGGAAAGATCTGGGTTTGGAGTTGCATTCTGCCTGCCAGCCCTGTGATAATCCAAAGAGGCAAAACCAAATCTGGCCAAACTGCTTAGATAGTTGAAGCTGGGAGCAGAACAAGGAAGAACAGAAGAATTTCATTTAGTAGTAAAACAAATTTAGAAACAAACTCGAATGAAAATATAAAGGAGATGCTGGTTGCTCACATCCCCTGGAAGTTGAAGCAGCTGGTTCCCAGCTCCTGGCTACATGGCAGCACCATCTGCCAGCAGAGAGTAGAATTACACCATAAATGGCAGATCTTGCCTAAGAAACCATTTGTCCCCTTCAGATGCACAGGAGGTTTGTCATTGCTTTCACGATAACCCAGCATTTAGCAAAAGCTGCCAAAATGCTGATCCTACAGAAAAGCTAAATCATGCAGCTCCAAAACAGGAGAAGTTTTGCCACTGTGGAATACATCACTCTCCTCCCACAGCTTGAACTCATGAGAGTTCAAGATCATGACCATGCAGCTTCAATTACTGGGATTTTATGGGTGACGTAGGCCAAGGAAGCAGCTCTTGGCCCTCGGGTTGTCCCTCCCTCCCCTACACAGCTGCAACCCCTGCCCACCCATAGTCCCTGCACAAAACCTGTGCGTGATGCAGAAAGCACCTGCCCACTCTTGCCTGTCCCTCCTACAGACAGAACTACATTTACCCCCCTCTCCTCATGTCACCCCCTGGAATGGGAAAAACAACTTGAACAATGCTCTATTTCCAAATCTATCAGTGGTAAATGAAGAAGGGAACCTCATGCTGCTTTTGGTGCTGAATAATGCTAAAAGGAGTACAACACATCAATCTCAAACTTAAACATCCTGATAGTGAGATCAAGATGTGGTAGACCTGGTAAAATACCTGGATAAAAGAAGAAACAAGTGCCACTACTGATCACTTACCTAGAGGTGCTGACACAGATGGCCTGGAGATATATGACTGACAGTGCATCACTTTATACCGTAAAAGCCCATTTCCAAATTTTAACAGCGGGGTCTTCTAACATAACCCTTCTTGGGGTGTATTCCTCCCTTCAGTGGGGACGCCCCTCAAGATTATTCCTTGAGGCTGAGCAAAAGAAATCAGCCCGTGGTCATTGGTATGGGTGAGTAACATCAATCCCTACTTAATAATTGCTCTTGCTAGCTTTAATACAATTGCTTTAATACAATTGTTTTAATGCAATTGCTTCAATATTGATTCATAGTGCACTATACTATAATAGTTATTGCTCCTGTAGTGTGTAGTAAATAATTCTGATTAAGATCTTTTTGTCTAATTACTATCATAATAAATCATATATATTTATATAAATACACCTGTTTTGCCATCCTTAATCCTGTGGGATAAAGTTGAATAAAGGTTCAATTACATCTAAATAAGCCATTACACATAAACTGTTGACAAAGTCCGGGGCTCAGACTGGATCCAGCCACACTCAGGCTCCTCTCTAAGAAGGACTTTAGAAAGCAAGGGGGCACCTTTCCACACCTCATGGCTCAGTGGGAAGGCTTCTCTAAGGAACTTTGTCTGAAGCTCCCACTCTGCCCACAACACGCTGCCATCAGTGCCTTTGATTTCACGAGCACACAGTAAAGCACTTCCCAGCTGGGATCCATCTGCTTTTCCCATCTGCTCTGCCCTTTTCTCTCCCTTCTCTTCTGCCAGTGATCCTGTGGAGTCTCATTCCTTCTCCTCTTCTGCTGCCCATACACCCATCTTACAGAAAACAGTTCCTCCTTCCTGTTTTCCTGGATATTGCCTCTGAACACCAAATCTTTATGGATACTGTGAATTGCACAGCTGCCTTCCCACTGAACTCAATAGCAGGAAGAATGGCTCATCCCAATGTCTCTGGCAGCTCAGATCCATGTAGATCTTGTCCTTTGCTCACTGTCTCTGGAACTCTTGTCATTTTTCTTCCTCACATTTAACCACACCAACAGAACCATTCCCAGTCTTGTACTGGGTTCAGTGGGATCGCTACTGCCATGGCCCAAAGTTTCAGGAAAAAAGAATGGAAAATGCCCCTATTCCCAGCTCTGCAGATGGTGTACTGAGGGTCCTGAATACATTGCCATTCTCTAACATTCTCCAGGATTCTGATAGAGGGTAAGTGACAGAGCAGGCACTCAAAACAAATACACAGAGACTTTCAAGGTTGTCAGTCCATTACAGCCTCATGCAGGTGCAAGGGAGGAAATTATGAGATTGCCACCAAAGACAAGGTCTCAGAATGAGTGAGTGCTCTCCATAGGACTCCTCCCAGGCCAGGCCACAAGGTAATAATTTTTCTTACAGGAGATTCACTCTGCAGTGAAGAACCCACACAAGCTGCCACTAATGCTCTTTTCCTCCTTCTCAGGCATCTCTCTCTTTCATGGCAGCTCAGCCCCTGCTAAACTGTGAGCATATAAATGAACAAGTGTTATATAAATACTAGATTGTTTATGTATATAAATATTTTTTTCTGTCAATGAGTAATGAATATATTTGCTATACCCATATGTAATTAGATACGTATCTATACAGATAGAAATCTATGTAAATATGAAAAATCTCATAAGCCAACAGGAATCAAGGCCTTTTCTAACTTTTATGTTTTGCATTTCTTCTCCTGAATCTTGCAGAATAAAACTTTATTTCTTCTATTACAAAAAAGGATCTGCACCAAGCTTTCTGTCACCACCCATGTGATCAGATTTGGGATTATTAAATTCACACTTTGCCTTCAGGATTTATGGTGAGTCATCAGCATGTCGATCCTCCCTCTCACATCTTCGTCTTATCAAGCAGCACCACAGTTTCACTTTTCCCCTAACGCCTGATGAGGAATGAGCTTGCTGTACCTACAGAGCAATGCTAATCGGGCTTTAATTGGAGCAGAGGGAGAGATGTTCCATCTCTGGGATGCAACTGGTGGATCTGGAGCACATGGCAGTAGGGACACCTGGTGGCTACCACGAACACAAGGCCTGTGGAAGAAAACTCAGGATGAGTTAGTGAAAAGCTAAATTAATCTAAAAAAGAGATTGTTAGGTCTTGTGTTTAAGTCTTTAATCAACTTACAGAGGTTTAGATGCATGTAATTATTCCATTAATATGAGATAACTCAGGATTCATGAACTTCATTTGCTCTGTGGAACAAGAGTCTGTTACAGAGTAAGATTTCATCCTGCCCCTGAAACACCAGAGAACTCCACTCATCATTTTATCTACATATACTTTGAACCTGATACAAAGTGAATGTTCCTGAGTGTGGTTATAGCATGTATCTGAGGAAAATTGTATTCTTTCTATTGCATAAACAGGGAATGGGGCACAAACAGAGGTCATCATCCCAAAACTCAGCACAAAGCCTTGCAGATCTGTGACTAAAATGGTGGCATACAAATGCCAGTGGCCCAGTCCGCCACTTCACAACTTATCATCTTTATAGCTCACTATGATATGTCCCAGAACAACACCACGGTGTAAAAGGAGGTACAGATTTTGCAGTTAAAATAATGTTTTCTAGAAGGTACATCCAGATAAATAAGGTAAAAATATAATACTGAGAAAGGCTTTATATCCAGCATGGAACAGCCTCATAACTGAATGGATGACGTATGGAGAAACTAACCCATGGAAGGAGTCCTCTTCATGTTTGCTGCTGAGTGCATGAGGTCTTTATAGAACTTTTCACATGGTGAAGACTTACATGAAATTTCAGAAGTATTCCTCCCTGCAGAGTCTGAACACAGCTTCCTGATGATGCTTTTTGGTAGAGCTCAAGGAAGTGGCACCCTGCTAATTTTAAAGCAAGCCCATAGCTGCCTTGAAACCAAACTAAACTAAACTAAACCAACCAAACAAACAAATCGTCCCACAATCAACCACCACAACATCAACAAAACAGACATGTACTTCAAAGAAGGCAAATGTAATGTCCATGCTTCATTTGCTGTAAAATTTATAGCAAAAAAAATCCAGAAGTTGCAAGATATCATGGCTAGTGAGTCCAACAGCCATATGCAAGCCTAGAATAGCAAATTGCATTTCTACTTCGCCCAATTAGTGCCTAAGGGTACCAGGCACTTAAAACTTTTCCCTCGAAGTCAACTACTGGGTGTGGAACTCGAGATTCCTGAGGCTTGATGTCCAGAAATACCAAGTACACAGAGACCAGAGTTAATTTAAGTGTGCTTTGAACAGGACAGATGCTATAAATCCTGCTTTCAGCTTCTTATACCAGCTACCTTCTTGTCCTAGTCATGCACTTCATCTCCATACTTTTACCACCATTTTTATGTGCAATGTCTCCTCCTCTAAGCTGCCCTGTCTTCCCATGAGGACACTTTCTAAAGTTCTCAGAGTTTGGGGAGGACACGGCTGGAGGTCACACATAAGGGAAGTGGCCAAAAAGGGGCTTTGTAATAGAAGTGCAATGAGGTTTTTAGACCAAAAATTGCAGCCAGTGGATGTTACGAACCCTCTTGCCTTTTTGTACCTGGTTTGTCTGTGAGGGGGCTCAGCTCTTTTGCCAAGGATCGTGGCACCCACAGGCACCCCTTCCATGAGGCAAGAAGCACAACAAGCTGGGCACTGCTACATGCATTTTTATTCTTGGCTTTATGGATCGTTTTTGATAATATGCCTTGGTTTTATGAGGTTCTTGGACAGGAGGGAAATGAAAAGCGATCACAGAATCACAGAATGGTTAGGATTGGAAGGGGCCTCTGGAGACCATCCAGTCCAACACCCCTGCCAAGGCAAGGTCACCCAGAGCAGGTGACACAGGAATGCATCCAGGTGGGTTTGGAATGTCTCCAGAGAGGGAGATTCCACTACTTCCCTGGGCAGCCCGTTCCAGTGCTCTGCCTCTCTCAATGTAAAGAAGTTCTTCCATATGTTGAGGTGAAACTTTTTGTATTTTAGTTTATGGCCATTGCTCCTCATCCTGCTCATGGGCACCATCAAAAATTGTCTAGCACTATCCTCTTGGCACCCGCCTTTGAGATATTTATATGCATTGAGATTCCCTTCCAGTCTTCTCCAGATTAAAAAGGCTCAGCTCCCACAGCGCCTCCTCATAAGAGAGATGCTCCAGAGCCCTCATCGTATGTGTGGCTATCGATTATTTTTTGATTGGCATCCACTGATCAGACATGGAACGGGCTGCCCAAGCAGGTGGTGGAGTCACCATCGCTGGAGGTGTTTACGGAAAACCTGGATGTGGCACTGAGTGCCATGCTCTGCTTGACAGGGTGGTGTTTGGTCATAGGTTGGACTCGATGGTGTCAGAAGTCTTTTCCAACCTAATCAATTCCGTGATTCTGTGGCGAAGGCCGTGCGGATGTTCGGGGGGGTGTCTGTTCCCGGTGGCCCCTCAGCGTGGCAAGGAAGGCTCCGTGCGCTTTTTGGCGCCGCCGGCGCTCCGGGCCCAGTTCCGTGCGCTTTGTGGCGCCCCGGGCCCCGCTCCGTGCGCTTTGCGGCGCCGCCGGCGCTCCGGGCCCCGCTCCGTGCGCTTTGCGGCGCCGCCGGCGCCCCGGGCCC
>VZTJ01000487.1:3824590-3845903 GCA_013397795.1 Orthonyx spaldingii | reverse complement strand
GGCGGGCCCGGAGCCGCCGCCCCGGGGGCAGTGCCGGGGCAGGGGCAGGGCCGCCGCCTCTCGCCGGCTGCTCTCCCGGGACAGCCCTGGGCCTGCCCCGGGCCGCGGCTCCCCGCCTTCCCCGGGAGCTGCCGGGCGTCGGGAGCGCTGCGCGCAGGGAGATTGGGAAGCGGACGGATGGAGCGAGCCTGGAAGTGACCAAACCCCGGCTCCCTTGGGAGAGCAGGGCAAGGGGAAGGCCGGCCGGCTCCCTTGTTTTGTTTTGCTCTTATTTTGTTTATTTATTGATTTAAATTGTTGTTCCTGGTTTAAACGTTCTCCCCCGTACCTGGATGTCTGTAATAAGAGGCCACCTGCGCGATTGCGTTTGAATTTCTCGATTTCCTCTCGCTGGGTCTGCGCTTGGGCTGTCCTGAGCTTGTGGGTTTTATCTGTTTTGTTTCATAATCTCTTTTTTTTTCCCAGCGAGAATTGTGGTTTGAGGTTGCTTAGGGCAAGTGGAGTCTGAAATTTGCGCTCGGAAAAGCCTATTTCCCCCTTTCCCCCTTTTTTTTTTTTTTTTTTTTTTTTTTTTTTTTTTTCCCTTTTTGTGGTCTCTTTATTCTTGGTTGTGCCTTTGGACGCGGTGAAGTGTATTACACTTGTGCCAGCTACTTCTTCAGATGACTGATAGTATTTGTATGCATTCATTCACAAAGAGTTACACTGTTCGGCCCCACCTGGCCATTGTTAGTCGAAGTAATCTAGAAAATGCTTTTTGTTTGCCAGCGCCGCTCTGGCTACAGATGTAAGTTGGCCTCTTGGCAGCATAGTTGGAATTCCTTTGCAAAACCAGGAGATGCAGGTTCTGCAGTGAGATGGCCACATCTCATTCAGGTTTTCATTTCCATCATTTCACGTGTTTATAACGATAAACAACTTCATGATGTTTTATGAGTTACTGAAAATATTGAACGTTAATTAAAACTTCTTAAGTAGAATGCCCAAAAATACTGATTTTTGTCTTAACCACAAAATTATAAAAAGCGGCCGTGTAAGAGACAAAGACCTTTCTACTGTGTTTTGCGTATTCTAAGAGATCCTTTTTTGTGTGCATCATTTCTGTGCTCGTCTGTCCATCAGAAAGCAACAGAGACTTCTCTTTGCTTATCAGTCTTACAGTTAGGATAATTTTTCTTATTTTTATTGCATGCTAAAATTCTACCCATTGTTTATAAAGGTGAAGAAGTTACTGAAATGCTTAGCATGAAACTGGATTTACATGAAGGGAAAAGAATTTTAGTACTTATAATACTTGGGAAGATTTCTATCCCTAACCATAACCTTGTGCCTGAGAACCAGTATTCTATTCCTGAAAAAGAAAACTTGAAACTTTCTGTGTTTATTTCTTTTGAAAGCCCTAGGACATAGGTTTTATTTTGTTTTGTGTTGTTTTTTCCCCCTGTGTGACATTTAAAACATGCTCAGTGCTTTTTATTAAACTTTCAATGGACAGGCCAGAGCTCATGGAGTTCTGCCAAATTTGGATCAATACAAATGAGAACACTCTGTCCCATTGTGTCTCCCATATATTCTGTTTCAGTGATGGCCCACTTCTCTAAATACCACTGATGAATAGGATGCAACTGTTCCTAAAGGACTGTGATCTCATGCTGATACAGACTAATAAATCCTTGTATACCCCAAACTCAGGTCCCTGGGTCCTTGTGACTGGTGTGTGTCCAGTTTGGTTCCCTCTCACGTAGCCATTGTTGGCAGCTGTTAGAGAAAATTTCTGTGTGGCAGAATTTTAAATTTGAGCAGAACCCAGAGTAAAGTTGGGGATGGGGTTGATGATTGTTAGCATTACAGCACTACCACTAGTTTAATCATAAAAATTCCTGATAATGTATTGGAAGTACTAACTTGGTATGGAATACACTAAACATTCAAGTTTTCTAAAATAAGAGGTCCTGTAATGACTTTGTTTCCTTTGTGTTAGTCTTGAACAAGTGCCTCGAAATCCCAATGCATTCCATGTGATTGTTCCAGTTAAATGCCACAGTAACTGGAAGTCTCCCTTAATAATCTTCAGTTTTTGCTTTTTACAGGACTTAGTGAAACATACTTATTGCCCAATGCAGAGAACACAGCCTTTAATACAACTTAGTATAGAAATTTTAAAGGATTTACAACAGTCCACTGAAGACTAGACATAACATTCAGTTAATAACTCAGGGCAATGACAGAATTCTGTCTACAGGGGTAAAAATACTGTTTCTTAGAAGTGCTTAATTTTTAGAGCCCACAGAATAATTGAGCCCATCTGCTTGATGGGGATTGTTGAGAATTAAAGAAGTTTTGTATTCAGATGTTAAATTTTTTTTCAGCTTGGTGTAAAATCAGGTTTGTAGGACTTTTTTCTGCCTAACTCTGCTGCATGCTTCCCAAGTAAATAAGAGTGACTCTATTTATGTGGCTTTAGTGGACAAGTTATACTGGAATTCTGTATTAAATGAGTCTTGTAGACAAAGTATTTTCCCAGCTCTTTGGTTGCATATTGAAATCTGTTTGAAATTGTAATGCAGCTCTAAAAAATGCTGGGTTTGGTAAAATACACGCAGAAATCCAACACGGCAAAAAATGCTTATTGAATTGACACTAATTTCTAAGGTGATGTCTTATTATGGATTATGGCATCCACAATTTTGGTGCATGTCTATCCAACAGTGTTCTCTTTCCCCAAAAACTAACACCCTCCTTCAGAACATGAAATATTAGTGATAGATTGGCATCTCTGTAAAGAATGTGTCTGAATCAAGGATTAAAGAAAAGCCTTGGGTTGTTCATTTAAATTTCAAGTAAGCGTTTTGTTTAAAATAAAACTTGTTTGCATTTTTAAAAGCACATTTAATGAAGTTGTGAAAAGAAGGTGGTACTTTGGAGGTGATGAGACTACTCAGGTTCTAATTCTCACTAATTAAGAAATCTTGGCTGTCACTTACTTCGTATTTAACTTTTGCAAGAGCAGATGTGGGGATGTGCAGGAGTGTGTAATGAGCAGAATTCACGTGGCACATCCGGAAGCCTCTGCCAGGGTCAGGCATTGTTTAGCAGTGATGGATCGAGGGTGTCTGGGGAGTGCAGTGTCCCTGCAGGATCAGGAGAAGGCATCAAAGGGCCTTGGCCACTGAACTGTGCACTGCAGGTGGTCCCATCACATGTCATATTTGATGTATGTTCAGAGTATCTGATAGCTGCATAATTACACAAGTGTAAAACAATGAGGTCTGTAAGGTCTGGAGGTTGTTTCCTGTTCACTCAGAAGAACCACCGCAGTTATTCCTGATTTTGGTCACTCACTCATGTATTCATGGGTTGGCGCCCCTGTCCGGGGGTAGATGGAGCTTGAAAGAACCAGGTTGGTTGTTGGTTTTTTCTTTCACTTTTCTTGTATTTGTATGGTCTAATGAATAAAAAATAATGTCCAAAATATGCATTTGACTTTGACGTAGTTCCTCATGTTCTTTCTACTCAGTTTTCAATTGTGGTCCAAGGCCATATGCATTAAAGTTGATATGAATCAAATCATGGATTTGGCTCTTTCTAAGTTTTTATCGAGGCTTGGTCAGGGTTATTACCTTTGCTCAGAAAACTTAAGATATGCTAAACCTCGAGTATCTTACACAGAACATGGTTATTATTTTTTTTCTGGAGAGCCTGCAGTTGCAGTTGGCATAAACTCGTTTTGGGGAATCAGCAAGGGGTTATAAAAACCCTTTTGTGCTGTGTCCTGTTCCCTCCTAACTTGGCAAACCAGCAAGGCAGAGAATGTAAAGGGATTCATTGCCCTGTGTTTTTTATTTGGTAGCCAAATCCTGTAAATATGCAGATTGATTTTCATCAAGTCCTGAGTAACTGCTGAAAGAACGACCCAGCTTTGGCTGTGCCTGTATTCAATTTTCATCAGTCTTCCAGTAAAAAAAAAAAGGAATGGTCTGCTGTATCTTCTGCTGTGGATGGTGCTTTCATAACACCTGTAGGTGAAGTACATGACTGTTGTCATGTGTCTTATAAACCTCATGTCTTCCAGGCCTCTAAAGTGGTGAAAATAAATATAGGTGCTTTCAACTGATTATAGAGAAGTAAAAGTTATGACTACCAGTTGACATAAAATTAAAGGAAAAATTCTCCACTTCATTTCCAGTAACTTTAGGGATTTTTACTACAGCAGTCCCTGTAGTAAAACTTATTCAGAAAGTACATATGAACATGAAAAAGAGAATATGTTTATTTTAGCCCATTTTGTTCACTCCCCGAAGGCTAAATTAATAACTTAAAACTGGGTTGAAAAGGTTAACAGTCTGCTAATTTAGCTGTGATGCTTTGGATGTCTTTCTTCATGCTTTAGCGTTAAGGATGCCTCATTGGATTCCTAAAATCAGTGTCAGAACCATGCAGCAAACAGCAGCTTCTAGTGAAGGATAGAGCTGTAAAACCCAGCAGCAGATGAATCCCAAGGAAGTCACTCCCTCCTACGCTTGCATGTGGCAAGGAACTGTTGCTGATGGTAGATGTGAAAGTAAGTTTGAGAACCCTCAGATTTAAAATGTCAGTGGTATCTGAATTTTTTTACGTGTTCAGAAGGGTAATATCACTTCATTTGAGGAATCAGTCACTACATGTGCTTAAAGATGTGCCAAATCTTCAACAAGCTTGAGAGGTGGGAAGTAATTTTTTAGAAGGACTGGCAGTAGTTTTATCTTTCTAGAATAACACTTCTCTTGGGAATCTTCAATACCAAAGAACATGTTTTCTGATTAAAAATTAAATAATTTCCTGCTGATGCAATAATGTTAACATTACACAGGGAATTTAAAACCCAGGTTGTAAATTCCACTTGCATATGGGTATATGCCTATCCCTGCCTCGTACAAGGAAAATTTGTAATGTAATTGTGATTTCTTTCTTCTAAAGCTATAGTCAATTATTTTTTAACAACATTTTGGCTTCAAAATAAAAGTTAAAAGTAATTTTTTGGTTGTTGTTGACATATGAGTAAACACAGAAAAAGGACTCAGCAGTTAAAGGAGAAATAAGTGATATTTTCTTTTTACAAATCTCTGACAAAGTCAACAAAACCAGGCTTAAAACTGATGAAATCTTTGCACAGCTTGTGGATATTTTAGATGTGATTTCATTTAGCTTCTGCAGCAGCAAAAGTTACATTTCTTTCTATTTGGATAAAACTTTTGTTGTGGGGTTTTGCTTGTTTCATTTCAGCATTACTGCTGGTGGTTTATATAGAATTTTGCATAAACCTTGTATTTCATTGCAGTCCTTCTGTAGTGGAAATGAGATTATCAGAGACACTTCATACTGCCCTAATTCTGTGACTTCAATGTATATGCCTTATGCTGGATTACTTATTCTCTCAGTAGCTTTTTGTACTGGTGATGGCTTGCAACCGATTTTTCTGTTGCTTATGTTGTTTGAATGCTAAAGAAAAAATGCAAGTTTCACATTTAGTTATATGCATGGAAGGAGAATAAAACTTTGCAACTTGGCAGCCTATAAATAGGGCAGCTGTGACTAATGTGACACTAGAAAAATATTTGTCAGTCCTGACTAACTTTTGGTTTTATAATAGCAGAATTATTAAATTAACAATATAACAGTATAATAGTGGAACAAATATTGGACAAAAAAATCATCAGATATGAAGAGTTTAGAAATGCTGAAAGAATAATAACCTAGGTTTGTGTTTGAAAAATAAGAAATCAGTAGATTGCAAATTCTCTTGAACAGGGAGTTTAGGTACTGTTATTAACTGTAAAAGTTACTTTACCCTGTGCAATATATGTGTGCAGGAAAGTAAAGGTAGGTGAATGTCCGAAATTGTGGATTTTTCATGTGAAAGAGCAGACTCATTCACTATGGGAGTTTGTGCTGGTTGTTTGGGGTATGGAAGCAGCTTTATAGTCCAAGTGGAGTCCAAGAAGACGTAATCTGTGTGTTGCTCTTTCAGGTTTGAGTATGAGCACAGTTAAAGAAGAGTCTGACACAGTGACAGTAGAAACCGTGAACTCTGTGACTTTGACTCAGGACACTGAAGGGAACCTAATACTTCATTGCCCTCAAAATGGTACAGAATTGTATTGCATAGTATTTTCTTTCTTCTTTTTTTTTATTGATCTGACCACCATACGTCCCTGCCCACAAATTCTGTGAGCTACTTGGGTTCAGTTTAATGTGCAACAATTTGTTCTGCCTTGGTTTAAAGAACGATAAAGTGTCAAAATAGGTGTAAATCCCAAAGCTGTCAGTGTGTGCCCAACAGAGAAACAGCTGCTGGGTTTTATTTCAATGGAAATGGATTCTTACAAACAAGCACGCACCCAAATTTCTGTAGACTGGTTTGTGTGTGACAGACTGTGGATGGAATTTTCAGAGAAATGCATGTAGAAGAAAGCATGTGAACTGTTGGTGCCCATAACTGAGACCAAGTTCCTGGGCAGCAGCAAAGCACTGGACCAGGCTGTCACATTTGCTTTGGCCCACTTTGTTAGGAGAGCTCTGTCCAAGGCTGCACTTAGCTTACAGGAAGTAACCTGGGTGTGTTTTTGTTGTTAGAAGCTGATGAAGTAGACTCTGAAGACAGCTCTGAACCTCCACACAAGAGGCTTTGCTTATCAGAGGATGATCAAAGCCTTGATGATTCTACTCCATGCATTTCTGTTGTTGCGGTTCCAAGTAAGTTCTGTTATGTACTCCTATAGCAAATACATCTGTTGGTAAAGGTTAAAAGTGGACTTTCTGAATCACAGTAGAATATTCTGCATGGTTTGGGTTTTTTTCCAAATTTTATTAATATATTTGGATATCATCTTTTCTCTCAGCCTTGGATAGTTTTGCAGCAATTGGTATTTATACAATACTGGCATAATAAGCCTGCCTTAAAGTAGATAAGAGACCTGCAGGCACAGGTGCACTGAATAAAATGAAGGATAAGTAAATGAACAGCAAACTAGACGCTCTCCTCCTGCAAAGAGATTAGGAGCTTTTTAATGCTCAGACAGTATAGTTAGTATTTCAGTGTTTTGTAATGTTGAGGTTTATGTAAAAGAGACTGACATAAAAATGATAGGATGAATACCAAATCAGTCTTAAGGAAGTTGATTGAATATTTGATAGTTTAATATAATCTCCCAAAGGGAGACAACACCAGATCTAGTTGAAATACCAATTTGCAATATCTAGAGTGGCTGTTTATTTGGTGGAACTAGATAGAAACTCCTTAGAAGTAAAGGCATTATCATGTTGAAGGAAGACTGGGGAAAAAACATGTAGCCAGATTTGAATGTTGTCCTTTAATAACTGGAAAATACCAGAGGGCTGGAAAGGAAGTATTAACACAGTTTCAAATGTTTGCATCAAACACATTTTATGTTTCCCATTAGGTCATAGTTGCAGTCAAGTGTAAAACTGAAGGTTTCAAAATCCATATTTAAATTTTATGAGAAGCAGTTGATATTCATTTTTGTGAATTTACTGTGTCAACAAATAAATACCAAATAAGGCTCTTCAAAATTTTAATTTCAAAGGTAGCAGTTTATAAAACTTGTACCATGTGTAAAAAATGCTTCAGGAGTAAAGTATGCAATTAACTTACCCATTCTGAAGTTTCAGAAAATGATCAGAGCTTTGAGGTGACCATGACTGCTACCACTGAGGTAGCTGAAGATGAGCTTAATGAAGGAACTGTTACCCAGATTCAGGTACAGTAAAACTTCAAAATTTACTGATTTGATGTATGCTTTTATTTAAATTGAAATGAAAAGGGAAAAAAATATCAGAAATGCTTACTAAATGAATAAGACTCTTTGAAACGAATGTGTGTGAGCATGGATCTTGTTTGTAAAAATGCTATTCTGTAAAAAGGCAATGGAATTACTGTGTATAAGAGAGATTATTTGTAGTCTAAGTTACTGCCCAAAGAGCAATACAGGAAAAAGAGGTAACCCTTCACTGGTAATTATGTGCTCTGTTGTGATCTGCATAGAAGACAAGTTTATCTGTTATTTCTGTCATTCTTTGATTGTAAGTTAAGCTTTGTAGCAGGCTTAAATAGGCTTTGTCTTGTCACCAGTCCTAACAGTTACACGCAGTTTTCATTGTGGGTATACCATGTTTAAAAGTTCTAGAGTGGAGATGCTGAACGTAGTCCTGTTTCCACCACAGCCAGTGAGACTCTTCTTACTTACTGTAACTTTACTTACATTAAACTGTTACTTTACTTACATTAAACAAGATGAAGAATGTTACCTAATTCATTCTCACAACATCTGTATATTAAAATGCTGAATCTTACTCTGGTGTTTTAGGAAGGGTGATACTTGCAATGCCATATCTAAAACGTGGCACTTTTGAACAGTCAGCAAGGTGTGCTGATTTAATTTTCCTTCAAACTATGTCTCCATGTTAATTGCAAAGTGATATAAACAACTGAATATCTGACTGTATCCTTTCATATTGGTCTTTTCAAGATTCTTCAGAATGAACAGCTGGATGACATCTCCCCAATGGGCAATGAAGAAGTATCAGCTGTTAGTCAAGCCTGGTTCACAACCAAAGAGGACAAGGATTCTCTAACCAATAAAGGTAGAGTGTTTCAAATGCAATTCTCTGATGCTGTAGGAAGGTAAACTATTCCAAATGTCTCAGAACATTTTACAAGTTGCATAAAGTAATCTCTGGTCTGGTTTTTTGAAGATGGGCCATGCCTGCAGTGGTCACAGTGGTGGCCCCAGTAGAGGAGGGCTGTGGGTGCTGTGTGTTGGCCCAGATGGGGCAGAGAGTTGTGTTTGCCTGATCAGGGGGTGGGAAGCTGCAGCAGAGGGGAGGACACCAGGAAAAAAAACAATCCATGATCAGGTTAATGGAGTTGCTTCAGAAGAAGAGGGCTCCTGCAGACCGGCTCTAGTGAAATAATCTCTGCTACTCCTAAAACTTCCACCCCATTGGAAATTCCTCCCTTTGCAAATATATCCATGTAATCATGTAGTAGTGGCTGAACTTAAGAACTTTTGTTTTTTTCTTTCCTCCCCCCAGGGGAAGTGCCTTTTTAAACCTAGAGAAACAACTTAGTGTCAAACGAAGACACATTGTCTCTCCAGTTTCCTCAGCCTCTCTACTGTTTTTCTTACTTTGACTTTTACTTTTTCTAGAGGAAAAAAAAGTTTTTTTCAGTCAGTTCAAAGCAACTCCCTTTTTTGTTAGAAAACTTTAGGAAGAGACACAGCATTGTCAGCCAGTCAAAGGGCACTAAATCTGGTGGTTCTAGTTAAGATATTAATAACTTGAGGAAGACATTTCTAGTAAAACATGCCAGGAAAAATATTTGAGAATCTCTACTGGCTGAACTTTTCGTGTAAGCTCTGTGGTTTGTCACAGAGGTCAGCAATGGAGGAATGCCAGTATGGCTCTCCTTTTACAGTAGCTCAGAATTTGGCATGGGTTACCTGAACTCATCATTTTATAGCAGTCTCCACTTGATAATGCTTTTTTCCCAGACTTGTGGGCAGGTTATGTTGACTTCACTATGAATATGCAGACATGTGAAGTATAGAATATATGTCCTTTACTAAAATAGTTTGGTATTAAAGGTTATTCCATGTAAAGAGTAGCAGTGTCCCATTTAGTCAGTTAAGAGGCTTGGACACAGGTGTGAATCACAGTTACAGTAATCCATTATTTTTCTGTTTCTGTAGCTGTGGAAGGAGAGATTGAATCCATGGGGCACAGGGACAGAGTTCTCTCTCACCACTTCCAATGGAATCAGTAATAATGCCTGTACTTTTCATTATAATTGGATTTGAGTAAACAGTCTCTTTGGTGTGTTCTGTCTCTCAGCTCTGGTAATTAGCAGGCTGAGAAGGAAGTACCCTGATTTTTCTGAGCAGAGGTGGGCAGGTAGCCAGCACACACCAGTCTGTAAACTGGGTCACACCAGCATAAGCTTAATTAAAAGTATGGTATGACCATAAGGGGGAAAAGGATAATTTAGAGGAGGAATGATTTAATATTTTATTGATAGATTTCAGATTTGAAATTTTCTCTCTGAATAAAATTAATTTGGTTTGCTTTTGAAGCTTAGCTGGCATTGTAGTTACTAAGGGCATAGAGAGGAAACATTATTGTTTGTTTCTATTAGTTTGCCACTTTTATTTGGGGAAGTGAAAAACTCACCACAACTTTTTATCTTGGCTGTGACCCCTGAGCATTACTCCCAATGCAAAAAAAAGGAGAGAGATGGGGACCAGCTTGTCAAAAAAGACTTAATTGGAGCATTTACCTCAATGAAAAGCAGTCACAGTAGGTGGCACTACTCACGTGTTCAGGAGCGTTAAGGCATGCAAGAGAACCCCAGGTTGCTGCCAATTCCTCAGGTAATATTCTGAGTCACATTTTAAGTTCCAGCTTCTGGAATCATTTTGAGTGCATGGAAATTTCAGCTGTCAGTTTAAAGACAAATTTTCTAGTTGCAGCTGAAGAGAAAGCCTGAAAATGTGATTTGACAGCGTATAGAGGAGTTCATATTCTGTCTTTAAAAATGGGATGTTTTTGAAGAGGGTCTGACTCACATTATTTAAATATTAGTGGATGGTTACTGTCAGTTATGAAATAACATCTGTTTAAAATTAATTCTAGTTACATTTTGAGTAGTTAACACTATCCTTTTCTTTGTTAATTGCAGTATGGGTTCATGTTTTCAGATAAGTTCTGTTCTTGCTGTTTTTCTGGCCTTCACTTGAGTAATTAGTTTGTCATTTCTATTTTCAGGCCATAAGTGGAAGCAAGGGATGTGGTCAAAGGAAGAAATTGACATTTTGATGAGTAACATTGAGCGTTATTTAAAGGTATGTTTAGAGTGTGTTCCCTGCTCATTAGTGTGGTGATGCAGTTTCTGCTAGAAACCAACTTTGTTAAGTACTTCTCAGGATATGCAATAAGTGATTTGATTGATTTGTTGTAGAAGTAGTCATTACCCGTTTGAAATACATCAAAAAATTTTATTCCTAGACAGGATTTAAGTACTACTGAACGTAACATTGCTTTTCATTTTTGTACTGAACGTAGCCCACTTTGAGCATCCTGACATGACGTTTTACATGGTTAAATCTCTTTCTCTGACTATACATTGAGGACTCGTAAAACCTTTGTTGAAGATGGTAAAAAAGAATTGCAGTAGCAGTAGAGATAATTTTCCTTACTGAGCACTGAATACAACTTCCAGGCCTCCTTGGTGCCAAGTCTGTGACTGTGTACTTCACTAGCAGGATGCCTGTGTCTGCTTTCTTCCCCTTCATTTATTGGGGTCAGAGTTCAGTGCAAATGGGCATGTGGTGAACACGCTGACAGTGGTAATTGCCCATAAGTTATATTTGTGGTAGGTTTGCAGCTGAGAATATTTGAGTTGAGCCCTTACAACTGAGAATATATAGCCTGGGTGTTACAGTTTCACCATCCTTCACTTGTGGTTTTTAAAAAAGCCCTGAATTCAGTGTTCATTGGAATAAGAATCTGCAGTATTAGTTGTAGGGAGTGTGTCTGCCCACACACGTATTAGAGTTTCTGCCACAAAATCATTCATGAGTAATACTATGTTTTAAACCTAGTGAAGCTTTTTTAAGATAGTTAACTAACTTTTCTGAGTTACAGGTAGATCATTTGATTAATTCTTTTCCCATTTATCTACTTTCTTGTACTGCTTTGAATAATTGAATTATAGTGATTCTCAGTTTAAGCTGAAGTTAAGCTTCAACTGTAACACTGTTAAATTGTTTACTGTTATCCTTCATTGCAGTGTTTTTGTATTGAATTTTTTTTGAGTTTCCATCAGCACAAGAGCAGTAGTAATTGAAAGAAATTGCTTTTGCATAAGGAATATCTAAAATTATCTAATACATTGATATAGCAGTGTTTGACAACCTTCCCTTTTATGGCCCCGGGCTAATTCCACCACAGTACATTTTCCATGATGTTCTATATGATGCTTCAGTTTTTGATCTTAAAATACACATTGGACAGATTTTTTTTTTCTTAAATGTTGATAGGAGTTAGAGCTTCTGTATCTCCCTGGGCTCCAAGGTTTAAAAAAAAACAAGACAACAAAACGTGCTGTTCAAGAGTTTGTATTTGAGGGAGCTAATCCATAAATACTCAGTTTTACTTTTGGACTGTAGTATTTGTGATACACAGAAAGTTGCATAATGGCTTCAGTTCTTGTGTTCTACTTCTTGATTCCTAGGAGACTTTATCTAAGGTATTTTGTTTGTGGTTTTTGTTTTTTGTTGTTTTTTTTTTAAATGCTTTGTTCTAGGCCCGTGGAATAAAAGATGCCACTGAAATTATATTTGAAATGTCAAAAGATGAAAGGAAAGATTTCTACAGGACAATAGCTTGGGGTCTGAATCGGCCTCTCTTTGCTGTCTATAGAAGAGTTCTTCGCATGTATGATGACAGAAACCATGTTGGAAAGTATGAAACCCTCTAATGCTGCATGGTTTTATTGGTATGAGTAGGGTCATGTATTTATGTTTGACATGTTCTGTGTGAGACAAAATTTTAGCCAAACAGACCTAGATCTTCCTAATATGTCACTTCTGCTCAATTCTGATAGATCAGCCTTGACAATAGTTGTGTTCAGTTGGTGGTATTCAATGACAGCTTTAAAAAACAGGCAAATGAACAAAAAACCCGAATCAAAGGTGAATAACAGATTCTGATATGATGAGAAGACTTGGACACAAGCATGGATCTGCTGAGATGTAACTTTTTCTAGAGCTGTGACCTGGAAGTAATTGGTCTTCACTCCTTATGCCCTTGCTTGCCCTTCTTTAAAGCAGTGGTTTGGTGCCATCCAGAAAGGATATTTATGTCTCTGAAGATAGTTGAAAATTAAAAATACCTTCTCAATGCTGATTTACTTTTTTGATGGAAAGTCAGCTTTATGGTGACTGTGAACTGGGACAGGAAAGAAGAAGTAGCTGTTTATTTGAAAGATTAATGCACAAAATTCTATTTCTACATCACAAAGAATGAGGAATTTTTCTTTCTGACATATGAGAGGAATGTTATACCAGTTAACCTTAGAAATGCACTAATGTGGAAAGTGGCATTTGTTCCTCAAATTTTTTGGAAATATTCAGTCAGATTGTTTCTTACAGCTGAAATTCCTTAATCTCTTGTGACTGAATGTGTGCTGTGTGGTTAGTGAAATAAAAATATTTATGCTGTATGCTTTCTGTTTAAAATAATGTCTTTTTATTTACTTGTTGCTTAGGTATACTGCTGAGGAAATTGAAAAGCTTAAAGAGTAAGTCATCTTATGAACAAGGTCACTCTTCCTTGTTTATATTTAGTAGCTTAATCAATTTTTAAAGGTTTCCTTACATGAAACTGCTGAAGAGTTACAAGTAAATTTGACTGCTCCAACACTATCCAGAAATAATGGTTACTATCTAAAGAAAAATGAAACTACATTTGGATCCTTTAAAAATTTTTTTCTAATGTGTGTTCAGGACCTAACAATATGCCACAAAGTTCTAAAGCAAGACTTCTGTTTTAAGTAGGAATGTTTCAGACTTTTACAAGCAGAGTCATGATTTGTGGTTATGAGAAACAGAAATTCCGTTTCTTCAGGAAATCTGAGCAAAGGTTATTCCTATGGCAGGTCAAGAGTTAGCATCTCCCCTGGGAAGTATTACAGATACATAATTACCAGTACAGCTCAAAAAGCCTAATTTTGGGTATGAACCTGATAGATCAAGGAGATGGGTCTGCAGACTTTATTCCCTCCTGCACATTTCCAGGGTTGAGCAGTTTGAAGAAAGTGTTGGACTGAAGGAAGGAAGGGAATATATTGCATTACATTGGTGCCTCTGTTTGGATCAATTGAGCTGCTTTGTGTCATTCACAAAGTGCCTGTGGTTCCAGATGTGTCAGAACTAGTCATGGATCAACATTTTAAGCAACCTGCTGTCATGTGAAGGAGGAAAATGATTGTTAAAATGATTATGCAGTGTTTTGCTTAATTTAAATTGTAGAATGCCTAGATTTTCATTGGGCATTATTTAAATTTCTCAAGTGCTCTCTACACCACCTGAAAATCATTGAGGAACCTATATAGAATGGGAATTGGCTGTTTATCTAAACATTCATATTGTGTTTAACACACTGATTAAGCCTCACGGTGTTCTTGCAAGACAGCTATTAAGCATTTTACAAGTATCTTATGGCTTAGCTGGCCCAAAAGGCTTCTAGAAACACATAGGAAAAATAGCAGAAAATATTAATAGTGAAGTAGCAAAGTGATTCCCCATTCTGTCTTCAAGCCTGTAAACTGCATGTTCATCCTGTTTTTATTAGAAAATATTTGATATTTTGGTAATTTCCTAACTGGATATAGTGCTAATGAGGACATTTCTGTTTAGGCTGAGAGTAAAGCATGGTAATGATTGGGCCACAATAGGAGCTGCCCTGGGGAGAAGTGCTTCATCTGTAAAGGATCGATGTAGGCTGATGAAGGATACCTGCAACACAGGTGAGGTAAATGCTGGTGTCAGAAATGGATATTCTGGTTAAAATTCTGTCCATTGTGTTTAATGGTTATAAACTGACACTGTAAGTTTGGTGTCAAGAGAGACAGATGCACTTCAGGAGTAAAGTATTGTTTCTTCTGTAATGTATGTATTCAGATGTAAAGGAAAATTCAGTCAGACCTCATGTGATTAATGTCCACTAAATTGTTGCATGGTTAATTTACTCCAGCTAATACAGTTCAGATAGCTTGGATCAGTTTGCTTTTGTCACTATTTTGACAAGTTCTCTGTGACCTCATTATCTGTGAGAGGAAGAGAAAAGCAGAACAACAGAATTGTTGATTTGTTAATCAAGGATGGATATAGTTAGTAATTAAGAACAGTTGCATCTTCTTCACAAGTCAATATTTGCATCTGGAATAAGGTGTTGGACATGGAAGTTAAATGTCTGCTGACATGTCACAGATCAGAACAGAGAGTATCTGCTGCTGATTAAGTTGGAGGGCTTCTCTCTTTCAGGAAAGTGGACAGAGAAAGAAGAAAAAAGGCTGGCAGAAGTAGTGCACGAGCTGACGAGCACAGAGCCAGGTGACATTGTCACACAGGGTGTGTCGTGGGCGGCTGTGGCAGAACGGGTCGGGACGCGCTCGGAGAAGCAGTGCCGCTCTAAATGGCTCAACTATCTCAACTGGAAACAGAGCGGGGGCACCGAGTGGACCAAGGAGGATGAAATAAACCTGATCTTGAGGTTCGTTATTTTAGTTACTTTTAAAGGTTTGTAGTAAGTGTTGCTAGCAGGATTCCGTTGGGGTCCATTTTGCTGGTTTCCTAGACACTGAAAATTCTAGAACCTTCCAAAAATCACTGCTGTGTTTACAGTTCCCAGAGATTTATTATTGAACATATTTTTTGTTTTTTGTTTTTTTAGTGAATGTTAGTGTTCGTGAAAGGTGTCAGATTGAAAACCCTGGAGACTGAAGTCTTCTTTATTCCACAGAAAAGGTACAGCACAGGCAGCAAACCGTGCAAGCTTCCCACACGTTGCCCCACCGATGCGCTTCAACCCTTAACTGGAGGGTAGCTCAGTCTCCCTGCCCGTTCAGTCCTTGGCCTCTCTGCTGAGATGACCAACAAGGGTCAAGTGTGGTGGTGGTTTCTGTGATGTGGGCGTCTTGTCTACAAAGAGCTAAACTGAGACTGCAGATTAATTTCATGTAGGCCACCAGACACTGATTGGATATCAGCATCTCTGACTACATTTGAACTGGCAACCTGGTAGTGACTTTGGAAATATTTTGCTCTCTCCAGTCCTCCTCCCGTTTTGAATGCCTTTAACTCAGGCTTTTTAGCCAGTGGATTTTTATGGTTGGGTGGGAATAAAAAGCCAAGACACCCAGGGACTCTAAGGATTACTTACAAAGCAGTATTAACTAATTTACTGAAGCTGTTTGACATGAACTCAAAATTAGGAGCCTGATTCCACATTTCAGAATGTGCTGGGTATATTTCTTAATAGTTCTGGTTTGGTCTGTCCAGATATCCTTTACTCATCCTACAGGGTTGGTTTTGGTAGTTTATTTCATTTTTATTTTTTTCTTTCTTTAGCTAGCAAGAGTGCTCTTGCTTTGTTTGTGAAGAGGACTTGTCTTAACTTCCACAAAAATATTTTCCCCTCACTATTCACCTCTCTTTCATATGCTCCATGTACAGATAAGGGCAATTCAGAGACTTTTACTGATCTCAAACAGAGGAGACTGTCCCTTATCTGGAGAGCCTGGTGGGATTGATTTATAAGAAACTGTTTAATGCTGTAGTTAACTTCATCTACTTTGGCTAAGAAGCATCTGAGAGAAGGCAAAAATCTGTGTTAAGGACGGATGGTTGTTACTTAGAAGAAAACAGAAGTAAATATCATAACATGAAATTAATTAAGTGAAATTTCAGAGTGAATCTCAGGAAGTATTTCCTGCCTTGGAAATGTGTTTGGGGAATGTTTTTTCAAAAAGAAAAGATGCAAGTACCACCACTTGGAATGCTTCACGATAATCCGGTCTAAATCCTAATGTATAAGCAAATAAGGAGAATAATCCTGCATGGCAAGGAGATGGACTGGATCATCTAACAGGTCTAGTCCATCTTCTGTTGTTTATGATTCTGCTTGACCTCTGGCAGCGTGGAGCCTTGGAAGCCTGTGTCAATTCCTGAGCTCTGGTGGGCTGGTCACTCGCATGTCATTCTGCGCTGTTTCGTGTGACACGGCCGGACATGTGCAACACCCCTGCCGGGCTGCAGGGCAGTTTCTGACAGGTCAATGTTTTCTGTGTCCTGCCAGGATAGCGGAACTTGAAGTTTCTGATGAAAATGACATCAATTGGGATTTACTGGCTGAAGGATGGAGTAGTGTCCGCTCCCCACAGTGGCTTCGGAGTAAATGGTGGACCATTAAAAGACAGATTGCAAACCACAAAGATGTTTCATTCCCTGGTAATGTACTGCTGGCACGCTTCTCTTCTGAAAGCTCCTTTCACATATGTCAAAGGAATAAGGCTGCATTTTGTTGTCTGCTTACAGCATTGCTGGCCAAAGAGCACATTGCTCCTTTGCTGGAAGTTGCTGGTCCCTTGGATCTGCTGGCTGAATTGCTCCTACAAGCAATCCTTAAGTGTTTCAGTCAAACAAGCCAAGCTGATGTGTCCAACTAGACAGATTTTGCCATCCCTTCTCACTTTGGCTAAAGTGAGAGCATGTGTATAAGCAGCTCAGCTGGCAGATCTCAGATGATGCTGATCTTTGGTATGGAGGGGTGACCTCTTCAGGTGGAAGAGGATATGTATCTGCAGCCTAACTGTGGCCTCAGGTTAGATGTGTTACCTTTACAATGTTAAAATGTAATCTCTCAGGTGCTGAGCCTTAGCTGTAGACAGAAGGTAGATCTACTACTAGCTGCAATGAGGAGGAGAGGAGAAATCAAGAGTACAAAGCTCCCCAAATACATCTCATAGCATTTTCATATTCTTGCTTGGAGAACCTAGTGCCTAAGCCAAAGGGGTGTCTGTGGCCTTCAGACCTCCCTTTGCCTGACTTGGGGAGAGGAAAAAAATCAGAGAGGTTAGTCATGTCATAATTAATGAAAGATGTAATTTAATGCACACTTGTGCGGTGGTTGACTGTGGTTATATATTAGTCCTGCCTGGAGGCTGCAGTTGGGAGGAGAGCCTCTATTACCATACATTAATAGGCAGTTGTTGCATGAAATAATTCATAATATAAATGCAGCACTGAATCAACAGGCTCTCTTTTCCCTGATAAAGGGGAGATGTTTAGGTAGTTTGCTGTACTGGATGCTAGAAAATCTGAGGCCCCAGGTTTTGTAACCTGCTGTTACTTTAGCTGCTCCCTCGGCAGGGCCAGTCATAGAGAAGAAGGGTGGGTGGTTTTGTTGGAGCAATGGGCCTCTTCATGCACAGATGAAGAATTATAATATAACCACTATGGGATTCATTCTCTTTTACTCCCCATTTTCAGTGACATTTCTGTCAAACTCTTGAACAAATCTGCTTCTGTGTTATAGAAGACTGGAGGGTTTACTTCTGGTAGCAATATTACACAACTAGTGATACTGGCACTTGATTTTAGCTTGGGGATAGACCATGCATCATTTCAGAGTTCCAAAATTTTATGGGCTGTGTGTTCTTTTTTTTCCCTAAGCATTGTGAAATGCCTGGGTTCCATGAGGAAATCTAGTTCACTGCAGTAGTTGACTATAAATGGTCTATGTATGTGCTAAACTTCTAGTTTCTATATCTCTGGAGATGGCTTAAGTTCCAAATTCTGTAGGATTTTGTTTGCTCTTTTCATCTTGGTAACTCACCAATTGCAGCATTTCAAATGTGCTTCTTCAACCTGCTTTAGCATGAGTGTTTTTTCTCACAGTGCTGATAAAGGGTCTTAAACAGCTCCACGAGAACCAAAAAAACAATCCAGGGCACCAGCTTGCAGAGAGCAAATGTGGCAGTGGATTGGCAAACACTAACTCCAGCTCGGGGGTGCAGCACGTGCAGATCCGGGTTGCTCGCTTGGAGGAGAGCATGGGCAGTGCCCCCAGCCCCATGGCAGCTCTGCAGATCCCAGTGCAGATCACCCATGTCTGTAAGTACTGGAACAAACCCCTTGCACCAAATCTGAACCTTTCTTGTGCTGAGGTGGTGAAGGAGGAGTCTGCCTGTCTTACAGACTTGTGTTCATTCTCCCTTGGCCTTGCCCTAACTTCAGATGAAAGATTTCTGGGTTCATTTACCTGTTTCTGACTTTGTTAGGCAAATGTAGATATTGCTGTGACAGTAGTTCCAAGAAGCTGCAATTGGAGCACCTGGACACAGGTGTTGTAGGTGTGTGTGCACACAGGAGTTTGCAACATAACCTGTTCTTTGACAATCCCTCAGTACACAAACCTCTGCATGAAGATAGAGTATATAACAACTTACTGCTTGTTTGTGGTCACTCCTGCGCAGAACAGTGAACATCATGTACAAGATCTTCTTGTGTAAATTACGTAGACCACTGTCCCTAAGTTCTGATGCAGGGCACTGAAGGGAAGGTATAAGTGGTTTTTTTTTCTAGTCCTATTCTTTATTTATGCAGTTATTTCTAGGCACAGACACTCTGGAAAGTGTTAGCTGCCAAGTTACACCAACATTCATTCAGTGTTCTGGTAAACCACTGTATTTTAATTTTTTTTAATCGGTTCTTCCCATGCTCCTAAGGATGAATGTTGCTCATCATCTGATATTGATTACCAGGTCTACTCTGAGTGTAGTTCTTATTAAGTACCTCCAGTCACATGCAGTCTGTCATCTGCACTGTATATTATTTTGCACCATTTGTGATTTGTAAATTTTATTAGGAAAATTTTGCGCTTTGTTCTTGCTGATTACCAAATTAGTTACAGAATATTTTGAGTTGGAAGGGATCCACGTGGATCATTGAGTCCCAACTCTTAAATGAATGGCCTGTACAGGGATTGGACCCACAACCTTGGCATTATTAGCACCCTGCTCTGACCAGCTGAGCTAAATTGATCAGGCTACAAACTGATTCTTCAGACTATGCCTAAATAGGCATTTGGCAAACAATTTTCTGTTTATAATTTTATTAGATTAATCTATCTTAATCTATTTGTTAAGTGCTATCTTCATTTTATGTGGTTCATTTTCTAATAAGAATGGCACAACACAAGCCAAGAACTTTTTGTCTGTCATAACACATCAGTGGTCTCAGAATTTGATCGAAGCTTGATCAGAGTTGATGGGTTTGATGAGCAGGCAGGATGGGCTGGGATCCTGGAACCTTTAGTCCTTTCTGAATTGAATCCTGTAATAATTATTTTGTGACTTCACTTGCCCCTGTCTGCCTAACAAGCATTTTTCCCCATTTTAGTCTGCTTTTCTGAAGAATTTCTGGTTGTGTAATCAAAGTGAATTTTGTATTGTGTGCTTCACAGTCCCATGAGAGCTGAAGCTATTAGCCACTTCCAGCTGCATTTGGTGGAAGGCTCAGGGTTTCAAAGGGGGCATTCCTGAGATTTTATGATTATAGCTGGGTGGGTGACTGACAGGCCACACTTTACAGTTCTCTGCCACTGAGTACCAGGAAATCTGCAGCAGGAAACCTTCAACATGCCACTACAACAACAAAAACTTTAAAAATGGAGTTTCTATCTTTTTAAGAGACCAAAATTACTGTATTTTGCAGCCACAGAGTCTGAGATAGCAAAGTTTCCAGTGTTTGGGTCACTGTTATCATCTTGTAGATCTTTTCCCCTTTAGGTGTTTAGGAAATTACTGGAAAGTTCCAGGCAGAATATTAATTTGGTTTCAGCTTCCTGGAACTTATAATTTTTATTTTTTTTTTTAAGAGTAAGTAGAAGTTGTAATTATGGTTATAAAGTTTTGGGTACAAGTTGTTTAGACCTGGTGATCCTAACCTGGTACATCAGCTGTTTTCAATGCTTCTCTCACTCCTTTTAGAATTAATGGAGATAACTGCATAAATAATTAACACAGGTGTAGTAATACTTACAGCCAGGATAGGCAATGTCTTGGGAAGCATCTGATCTTTCATCAGGGGTGGTCATACTGTGGAGGGCAGAAAAGATTAAAAATGCATTAAAAAAAAGAGGTCTGTGGGAAACACAACAATATTAAGCCTGACACCAGTTTAAAACAAGCAGTACACGATCCAAAGGATATCATTACACCAAAGGGTATCATTGCATTAGAACCGCTGGCAAATCTCATTACAAAAAGTAATTAGATCACGTCAGAAACTTTGTGTGCTTTTATCTCTGTGTGCTAAACCCATACTTAGTTTCTTTTGCTCTTTTGGATTGTAGAATGCTCTCTTTAAATGGTATTGTATCTTGGGTACCAATTAGAGAACCTTGTCATTAGAATTGCAGCCAGTTTCCTTTTTCCTTTTAGTGAAATTAACAGTACCCTGCCATGTATTAATTATAGTTTGTTATGCTCTCTGCAGGGCTGAACATTCTGGTTTACATACTTTCCTTTTCTTTTTTTTCCTTCCTTTTGCAGCCTCAACCGATTCCTCTGCTGCTGGTGTTGACTCTGAGACAATAACACTGAACAGTGGAACACTTCAGGCCTTTGAGATTCTTCCAGTAAGTAACTGGTATTTGTTACTGTGTTTTTTTTCTTTTCAGCCCAGCTACTTCC